>VZTT01014019.1:38032-85067 GCA_013400855.1 Buphagus erythrorhynchus | reverse complement strand
TTTTCTGAGCACAATTCCTTCAGCTCCTGCGAGGAACAAGGTCCAAGCAGTGTCTTAGGCAAATGCAGTAGTAGTAGGAAATGGTGGTGAACAGAGAAGCCACCTTATTTAGCAGGTCTACTCCAGCCAGAGGATCTGGAAAACAACAAAAATCAGATTGAGATGCAGAATCTGCATTCAGCTGGGAAATCCAAGAAAAGGCAGAGGAGTAGGAATGTAACCCATAGGCAGTACCCTGACTATGACCAGCATACTCTGGGGTAATGGTGAAAATACTTAGAAGGATGAATTTTGTTGTCTGGAAAAACCTCACAGAGACAGCTGAGAAGACAGGACCCACTGACACCAGCTTTCTGACAGTGTTTAGGAGGCCCTCGAGGCACATTTCAGCAGTGCCAGTTCCCACAGGAGCCGACTGTCTTCCCCTCAGCTCAGTGGAGTTTTTACCAGGTTAATTAACCCTGGGCAGAACTTTAAATATTTTTTCCCTACTGGACAGGTAACATAGAGCAGAAGTTTACAGTGAGTGTTTCAGATCTCCCTGCAACTCCCCTGTAAATCCAGACCACATCACTCAGCCTTTGGTCCTTGGAGGAGCTGCAGCCTAAAGCTTTAGGAGCTGCTGTGCTGGTATTGCAGCATTTGTGGATATTTCAGAATCACAGAGCCACACAAACTGTGGGACACAGACCTGGAGATTGCCTGCCTCTGCTGCACCCACACCAGAACAGGACTGTCACACACTCTAACAGCAAACACTTTTTCACTTTTCCCTCTAGTCTCCTGCACCAACACAAGCTTCAGCTGTATTTGACTCAAACCAATGAGTCACCCTTCGGTGCAGCTCATCTCCCTGGAGGATCTTTAATGCCAGGGATTAGTCTCACAGTAGGAAAAAGCAGATGGAATTACCCTAAACTTAATTTGTGCTTGCTTTGTGTATAAAGAGCAGAGCTCCACTGACTTAGAGAAGATTTGTCAGTTTTTACTCAGAATGAATTCAGCTCAGATGAACTGGCTCTGCTGCACACTGTGCACTACTCCCTGTTGTAAAGGGAGTGCATGGTGACACCACCTTTGAACAGGCTATACCAAACACAAGGCATTAGTTTAGTGACACCCCAAAAACCCCTTCCAGCTCATAAACTGTTTAGAAAAGGCTCAGCTTATAAATTAGCAAAGTCAGAGTGTGATGGTGCAAAACCTGAGGGAGCAGAAGCTGGTTGTTCTCTCCAGCAGAATGAGCATGAGTTTAAGGGAAAACAGGGACATCTGGAAAATCATGGGGGTGCCTTATTCAGCAAAGCACCAGTATGTGCATCAGCATCTACCTCAAAGCAGCAAAGCCCTTGAAGTCATGCAGAGGAGTCAGGTTTGCCAGAGCCAGGCTCAGGCACTGAGCTGGAACCTGCCACTGTGGGGAATGTGGGAAGATGGATGGGATGTAACATTCACCACCTGCACAAACCTAAGAAGAAATCACAGGGCAATCAACAAGTAATAAATTAACTCCAAATATCTGTGGCATTTCCTGTTATACCCACAATCTCTTATCTTGACTGAAATGGGGCTGGTCTTACCTTTTCAGGGTTAGTCTCAGGACTTGTACTCCCTGGGGTTTATTTCCCATCTGTCCATCACAGAAGGATCATCTTGGATTTTGAAAGCATGAAATAATTCAATTTCTTATTAGCTTAAAAAGTGACCAAAGGCTGGAGTCACAACCACTGGGCATAAAGAGAGCAAACTATATAGAGACACCAACTTTCCCTTTTACCAACATCCAAGAAAGCTGAGAAGCACCAGAAAGCACCTGCTATGGCCTCCTCGAAGGGCAGATGGAGAAAGGGTATTGTACTGCTTATACAAAGTGCCAAGGTTCAACACTGGACATCAGTACAAGCCAGTGAGGCAGCACAATAGCTCTCCTGAGCAGGAGATGGGCAAGAGACAGGACAACAAGGTGCTGAAATGGCAGCAGTAAGAGCTGAGCCCCAAAGAACTTCTGTCCCTGCATGAATGGCAGATCAGGGAGAGGGAAGTACAGCAGGGAAGGTGGCCCTCACCCTTCCCACGTTCCAGCAAACATTGTCCCTCTCTTGCTCAGATCAGTGGTTGCCTGAGGACAGGTGCAGACTTGCAAGCCAGTGTGTTTGGGAGGTGGTTTGATACTGGGAGTAACTCAGGGACAGGGGCTGAGCACCAGCAGGGAAAACACAGGAGCAGGGTGATCCTGCAGGACTGCATGTGGGGCAGCCCTGGCCCCACCATGACTGTCCACAAACAACAGGGAAGGTGCCTGTTCTCTAAGGAATGGGATCAATTCTTACCTGAGATATACCAAGAAGCATTTCCACACAAATATGCCAGAAAGGTTAATAGCCAATACAGCTTTTCACACTCACCTGTTGGCAAGTTTGTTAAGCAATTCTACCCCACTTCCACCCTCAAATAACTCCTTGGTAACTCACCAACTCCCCTTTACTTGCAGGGTGCTGTCCAGGTCTCTCTCAGCCTTCAGTTGAGACAATCCTGGCCACGCTACAGGAGCACTCCATGCTGTACACAATCCCTAGCTCTATCCTCTGAGAACCCAGCAGCTGGTTTGCTAATGCTGAGAGACATGGATTGGGGTGGCTGGCAAGCCCTTTGCTTCCTGTCCAAAAAGTGGACAAACTTATGCTACAACATTTCTGGTGAAAAAAGTAAAATTGTCATCATGTCAGTCAGATATTCCTCCATTCCAGTAAATGAAGACATTGCAAAATGAGATGAATTCTCTCCCATGATAGCTATTAACATACAAAGGCTGAAATCAGCCCCTACATTTTGCTGCCTGGTCTGCATTCCAAACTCCACATGTTCTCATCTCCCAGTAACACAAGAAGGTGAGACAGCAGCAGGGGAGCAGCAAGAACAACCACCAACATTCCTCCCATTTTTTTTCAAAGACAGGCAGTTATATTAAAAATTAAAAGCTTATACTATAACATGTTCCTTGGGCTTTCATTCTTATTTAATTGTAGCTCAAAACATTTAACAGTAACCATTTTTAAAGCCCCTTGCATTTGTAGGGCTCAGATTTCCTGCTAAACCAACAGTAATATCCACCCACACCCAACATATCCACACCTGGGTCTCTCTGGTTCAGTTTCCTCACTTCTGGTGAACTTGACAGGGGCCCACTTGGAATGCATATGACTAAAAACTCACGTGTTGGTCACAAAAAACTCTCCTACCAAAAGATACCTGTTTCCAACCCAGCTACTCCTGCAGAAGCCTCAGCAGAGCTGCAGGTCTGTGAGCACCTGCAGAGGTGTGTGCAGCACACAGAGCTCACCAGCACTGCAGCAGCACATGTGCCACACGAGACAACGGGATGGACTGATGGCAGTGTGTCACAGGGGTGGGTGGGGCACCAGACACATTCTCAACACTTAACATGCATTCAAAATCCACTAAAAGTTTCTCAGCTCTAAGTTCATTAAGCAATAAATCAATTTTCTTCTCCATTTCCTATTCTGATGTAAAATTCCGTATTCATGTCCCTACTGCAGAGCTATGACTTCTTTTTCTGCATAGCCTATTAACTAATTAAGAATAAATTTCTAAATGTAAACCAACTGAAAATAAAACTAATAAAAACATAAAAACACAAGAATCAGTGAAAATGAAAATGTCAAAAACAAATATCAAAACCAAAGAAATTTATTTCTGTCAACAAAAATACAGAATACAAAATGACACTGGTCCCATGGGCCCTCTGAACGTACTAAAGACAGGCACAGGCTGCTGCAACCCCAGCCAAAGCTGCTCTGCTAATTCATAAGGATCTCCATTTGCACCAGTCTTGCATTCGTGTCTCCCGATGTTCTGTATGGGATCATGCCAGCAAACATTATCAGTGCACGAGCTTGAGACTGAAGTTGCTAAAAAAACAGAAGAACAAAGTACAGTTACTTTAGTATGAAAAAAAATACAATGGTACAATACTCTTCAAATGAGCACATATAATCTTTATTTCTAAGAGCTGCTCTCTGGAAAAGGAGTCTCTGCATTTTGAAGAAAATCCAATTATTCCCTTTTCCAACCATTAAAAGCATGTCAAGTTACCCTTTTGCTTAAAAAATAATCCCATTTATTTGAAAATACCTAAGAAAAAGCATTCTCAGGAATGTGGGTCATTGCTGTACTGCAGCAATCTTGTAATTTCTGCATGAAGTGGGCTTTCCCAGGGCAACAGGATTCATTCCCACCTTGCAAAACATAAAGCTGATCCTGTTGAAATGCAGCATTAATGTTCTCAAAGCAGAAGAACTAGAAACAAATCAGAGATGCCACACACACCTGGAGATCACCTGCAATATAACCTCCTCAAAGGCTCTTCCTGCCAATAACACAATGAAAGCAGAGGCACCAAGCCCACTCAGACCTTTGTCCAAAGCAACCAAACCCCTTCTTGCACACCAGAAGACCACAGAACAGCTGAAGGAATTCAGGAATAATTTGTTTCATTTGTTAAAACTGTTACTAAAGTAAAAGGAAAGTAATTCAATAACTGGTACGAGTCAAGAGAATACAGAGAACCCAAATTTTTGTAGAAAACTGTTCAGACTGTTTTGATTGCTAACAGGTGTTTCTTTGTAAGTATTAAGCATCTCAAAATTACTGTTCTAGAAGATCCTACTGTTCAAATCCTGCTTTCACCTACAGACTGCAGGAAAAGCCAAAGGTTTTTAGTTTGCTGTTGGCATGTAGATGGTAAATCTGATAGCAGGAACTTACAAACTGAGAAGTGACTGAAGCCCATTGCACGGTTGGGAGCTGTTATAAACACTATCCCTGATGCCTCTTTGGTCAACTCTACCCCTTTTTCAGGGTGATGTTAAACCTGTTATTCAACAGCCACAGAGAAGCTCTGGAGGCTGATAATAGAAAATCTGGGAGAGTTTTCCCTAGACTGAAGTGATTGCTAACATCTCCCAGGGCAGTTTCCTTCCCAAGCTGTCAGTTACCACCAGTGGACTGGCAACTTGACAAGATGGCCTGGAAATCACTCATTCTGTTCCAGTCACAGTCTCCCAGCCTGCTCCCAAATGTGTTACACAGTGAGGCCTTGTAATTACATCTGAGCTGCTGCTTTTCAGTGGAGGTCAAAACAGGTGGTAGACGAAAAAAAAAAGCATGTCAAGGTGTCTGACTTTGGGGTAAAGTATTAAGAGGCAAAAACTCACCATGACTAAGAAGGCCTGAGGAATGGTGTGAGTTACTGTTCTCTTTACCTTTACAAAAGCAATGATACCAGAGCTGGCCTATTTTTAAAAATCAAAACGATACTTTGGGAAGAACAAACAGAGGTTTGCAGAGGTTAAGAGCGGCCTGGAGGTCTAGATGTTCTATTGGCTGTAATTACTTAATGAACATTACAGTTACTTGCAATTTTAAGTAAGACCATAGATAATTTAAAAAAGAAATAATTCCATTCCATTCATGACTTAATTTTGCTAAGATAATGCCCTTGGGCTGCTCCAGAGAGTTCACCACCCCTAAATGGGGTGAGGAGCCTGTAACATTGCTGTCATGCACTCACAGCATCTGGGTCAGGGCTGTCACTGCAGCCATGGCTTGCAGCACTGCAGGCTGGGCTCCCTGCAATCTCTGCCTGAAATCTGACAAAATGAATCAGGCCAAGTGGGACAGGACTTCGTTCCCTCATTCCCGAAACCAATTAATTATATACGTAAAAGAAAAAATACTCAAAACACAGCTGGGGTGATTTCATTCTGAAATAAACAATGCAGAAATGCCAGCTCTGACCCCAAACCTGATCTTTTCTAAGTAAAGTCTAGTCCACCTCCAAAGTGGGACAGGAGATGTTTAGCAGAGAGCATTAATGGGTTCAGGAGGGGCTCCAGCAGCAGAACTCCTCTCCATCCTGCTCATGCTGCCAGGTCCATGCTGTTCCTGCTGAAGTCCCACCCACGGCAGCAGGATCCTGCTCAGGGTGGTTGGCAGAGCAGGGCTTGGCACCAGAGGGCAAATTCAAGGGCTCTGATTTCCTCTCTGGGGGATGCTGTTCCCTGATACCTAGAATAAACCTCAGTGTTACAATCAGCAAATATATTTTCTTTTGATGAACAGAGGGATCTGAATCTGCCTGTTCTGATGGATCTAAAGAAAAGCCAGAGATTTCAAAGACCTATTCAAGGAAAGGTAATTTTTCACTTGCATTGTCTACTGGGCAATGTGCCAAGACTGCTAAAGCTTCTGAAAGGGCCTGATTTCCCCATATATTTGCTTCCCCAGAGAATATGGAAAAGCTGCCCTTCTCCCAGGGAAGTTCAGGAGACAATTTCTTGTTGTGCACAGCCTGCTGAAGCTCATGTCTGCCATCTCTGTCCAGGTGAATGAGATTTTGCTGAAGAAACAGCTCTCTTCTCACATCTATAATGCCCTCATTTCTTCACACCACTAAAATTGCCTGAGGTGCCTCTCAACTGAAACAATCTAAATTCCCTGCTCCTGCAGTCTTGGAAGAAATCTTCAGGGTAAGAAGAAAGGGCAACACATGGTAAAGCCATTCTTACCCTACCTTCCATGTGCCCATGCCTGGTATTTTTTTTGCACATGCAAATCTTTAGGCAGATGGGAGCTACAGGGTGGTAGGTTTTTTCTCTTGCTAATCCTACATTAGCAGATTTATGCTCCCTTGTGACACTCCAGTCACATAGCTGTTCTCTTATCCCCTCCCTGACAGCAGAGGCAGTGGACACTTGTCCCCTCTGATGGCAAAGCACAGCTTGTACTGCACACGGCAGCCAGAGATCTGTGACTCAGAAACCCCATGCCCCCAACATCACTGACCCTCTGCTGCCATGAGATCCTATCACAAGGCCTGGAGCCTAGTTAACAAAAATTGAAGCCTGAAATAAAGAAAACTTTCAAGGGTTTATAGCAAGGTACATCATTAGTTCATCTCCACGATTGTGACAACACGAGAGTGCAGAGCACATTTATGAAGCAGTGTTCACACTGAGCACTTTGTGGATATGATACAATATTGTGGTGGCCTCCTTCCACACAAACCTCTGCCAGCAAAGCTGCTAATCCTATCCCCAGTCAGCCCATGGTATTCATCCTGGGCTGACACCTGGCAGCACTCCACCCCTATGGAGATGGTAAATCCTTCTACATGAGGCATAAAACTGAAATCACAAAATCAAAACAAACAGCTCACTTGGAAAGCAAGGAGCTAAGGCACTCTTTGCTCAGTGCCAACCTTGTGAAGACACACAGCAGGTAACAGATTGTGTTAGCCTGGGACTTCTTCACACATGCAGAGTTTAAGGTGGGAGAAGCCCAAGCACTATGTACCCTTCTCCAGTGCTGCTGATCTAGACTACAAGCACCCCTGTGAGGCAGGATCCCATAGCTCTCACAGGCTGTGCCCCAAAGAAAAAAGCTGTACCATTACCTGAGCCTTTTATTTTTCCATGTAATTTAAAGATGCTACTAAGACTTTTACCAATATTACAATTTACAGATCAAAGGCACTGCTGCAGCTGACTAAAGCCCAGAATAAAGCTGGCTATGGCCCAAGTTGGTTTTTCACTCTCAAAAGGAGCTGATATTTATTTTCTAATCTGTTAAGACAGGATGAATGGTTTGGCCTTGGTTTCAAGTGCCTGCAGCAGCTTTAATTTATTAAGAGTTACAAGACCAAACCTGGCTGGAATTAAGCTGTGAACTCTTCTGCTCAACCCCACACGTTGGCAGGCAAGTGCCCACAAATCTGGCTGTGCCATTTAAATGCCACCTACTCTGCAGCCTGCTGGAGGTGGAGGCTCCCATCAGTGCCTTGGGGAAATGCCTCTGCACCAGCTCAAGCAGTGAAGCCAAACCCACTGTTGTCATGCATTTCAACAGCAGCCAGACCAAGCACTGCTGCAAGCTGCCCACTCCCTGCAGGGGCAGCAGAACAATGCTGGCGTTCACCAAGGGGATGTGCTCAAGCATCTTGGTGTTTCACCCAAGAACACTTGGAAAATGCTAGCCTGCATCACTACAGAAGCAAGCTGAGGGGAAGAGTCAATGAAGGCCTTTCCACCAGAAATGGGCACCTACTCAAATGAGTGGCAATCAGGTGCTTAAAAAGCAATAGCTCAGTTGTCAAGGCAGCAACATCAACCATCCTAGAGACACTGCACTGTTCCCATTTGCATTACTACCTAAGATTCCACTAAAAAGCAAAGTGAACATTTGTTTTCTCTTACCAGGAGGTGAATATAGATGTAATATCTCCATTAGCTCAATGTCATTTAAAGCAATGTCATAGCCTCAGAATGGCTTCGGCTGAAAGGGACCTTAAAGATCATCCAGTTCCAACCTTCCTTTACACAAAGTTGAAGGCATGAGATACCAGCCGTGAGACTAAGTAACTGGACAAGCTCAGTAGACCAAGACTCCAAGTAGCTGAGCAAGCCAAAACCAAGACCATTAGAGATTCACAGTTACTTGAAGCCTAATCTCTTGAAACCAGCAGAACAGGATATAGGAAAACTCGTCAGAAAACGAGGATTATATTCTTACCGAATCTCTGTCTTCCATTACCCGCTGGGGTCTGGCAGGAGTGGTTGGGCTTGTGCCTTTCATCCTCTTATACTTGGTGAATAAAATATTCATGGTTGCAAGCAGGACCTCAGATAAATTGTGTTTGATCTACACAAAGGAGGGGGGAAAAAAGACACATTGCAGCACAAGCAGGTTGACTGAACCATGAGCTTTACTATACAGATTCCTGTAACAGTCATAGGTGTAATGGCTATGACTGCACCATCCAGCAGAAACACCACCCAGAGCTTTGAGACAGACATGCCCAATGGCTGCACCTTTATGTTTGATAGGAGCAGACAGATAAAACCCAAAGCACCCAAGTACACAGAACAACTACCTAAAAAAAGAAGTGTCACCCTCCAGCTAAAACAGTTCAAGAGCGGTAACAGCTTTCCACTATGCTTCATTTGCTAATACACAAATCCATTAATTCCTGTGATTTAGAGGGAAGGAAATGAACACCCTACAAATGCTTAGTGACCATTAAGAGTACAGAACTAAGTCACCAGCAAGTTAAAAGTTTTCAACATTCTGAATTCTTGAATGAAATTTCAGTAAGTTCAGGCTCACATCTGCAGATACCTTCTTCAAAATGGAGACAGGATTTCTGGGTAGGGAATTCTAGTGTTCAAAAGAGCAGCATTAAGAAGAAGCTGCAAGCCAAGAGTCTACTAGTATGAAATCAAAATAATCTCATCCTTTTTCTCTGCTAAAGAATAAGAATGATGAGATGACAAGGTTTTAAGATCCTTTTAAACAAAGCAAAAGGCTTTAGGAAGCTAAACCCAAAACATGACTTACTTCATCACTGAAATTCCGGAAGGCAGCGACTCTCTCCTTGACACAATCTTGGCTAAGAGGTACAAGCTTCAGGCGTTCAATAATCTTCAAAAAGAAAAGCAGGAATCAGGACAGATAATCAGCATTCTATGTACCATATACTATTAAAGTGTGTTTTTGAAGTGTTAATGAAATGCTTCTGTTTCCATTCAAGAGAAATAATTTCATTGTCATTTATTGGTTTATCTCCTCACTTTGTTAAGCAACAGGAATATTTTGTTCAATGTCTACAAAATAGCTCCAGGAAGATCATCCTGTTTATCAAGCAACAGGGAAGAAACTCCTTTTTCAATTCCCATAACACTGCAGTCCCTTCTAACTCATTAAATACAATTTTAAAAGTGATGTTGTTTGAGACATTCTGGGTTTTCAAGGGCATTAGGAAGGCTAATGCCTTCAAACAGAACTCTTCAAACAGAACTCTTGAAACTTACATCAAAGGCCCTGTCAACGTGACCAGCGTGATACTCATCAAAAAATGTGATTAAGTCTAGCAGAAGGTAGAAGGTGGAGTCAATGGATTTCTTTGCACTTATCCCCTGTGCTTTGTACCTGAAAGAAATTGTGTTACAATTTTATTGTGCAAAATGGCAACTGTTTTATAAGTGTGTGCTTGCAGTTCTTGGAAGTGGAGAAATCAAACGCAAGGACAGAGGGCATTTAACAAAGGACAGCTTTCATTTCCTTAACCGGGAGGCAGAATTTTCACAGGTTCTGGCTTTTTAAAAACACTGTTAATCACTTCCAGTTTAGCATCAAATCCAACATTTGTTTCCTTTAAAATGTTTACATTTCCCACATTAATGGGGAAACAGTGCCAGGCAGCAGAGACCTGCAAGGCAAGCTCTGTACCAGCATGTTTAACACGCTGTTTTACAGCAGACAATCCTCCAGCACAACTGCCTGCTTCAGGCAAGAAGTTAAGACTTAAAAGATGGATTAAGAGCTCCTGCATGCTCTCAGGAGCTACAGTGGCTATGGGATGAACTGGAAGGCTGCCTGCTCTCACTCCTAACTGCATGAGGGCACAAAGAAGCTGTTTCTGCAGGAGTGGTGCTGCAGATAAGGAAACCATGTAGCTTCTTGCTGCATCCCTACAGCACTGTCATCAGGACAGTACACAAGGAATAGCCCTGTCTTACATTTAACTGGCAAGAAGATGTGCTAGTCAGAACTGCTCTGGCTTTGCAATCACCCAGGTTTGCAGCTGTGAAGTGGCATTATTGCACAGTAGTATTTAGTGCTTTCAGACAGATCAAAGCATGTAGCAAACCAAAAAAGCCCATTACAGCCTTTGCTGAAGCTTTAACTCAAGCCACAGATTTAATTCTCCTTAATGTCTGCCACCAAATCAGTCTCTCACTAAGTCAATACGGCACCAATTTTCATTTGATCCCAGTCTGCCTAAATGAAGGAAAAGCTGACTAGAAGGAGTTACTGACAAATGCCACTTGTCAAAAGAAGAAAGGCAAAGGCCTCTGATGGAAATCAATACATTTTTGTATTTGTCTTCTCAATTTCAAAGTGCCAGCAAGTGGGCTTGGTTTATTTTTATTCTCTCTGCAGCTCAATGGTTGATAAAAACCAGTACGGCATTTCTCATAGGTATCCACATTTGCTCTAGTAAAATACAGGAATTGTCCCTGGCAGTCACCATGACAAGATGCACCAAAAGGTGACTATTTTAAAAAATCATGGACATATTTTGCAACTACAGCTTTTCAGAATCAGGTCAGTCCTAACTTCTAGCTGCTAGTGAATCTTGAGTACTGATGTCTCTAAGCACACACCCTAAATACCATACGGACATGGCAGAGGACACTGCTTTCAGTTGCTTCCTTTCTTTTCTGGACACCACACAGTACTTGGCTAATATAACAGGCTGTGGAAATGAGATCCACTGCTTGCATTAACCATACCCAGTTCATCTTAAATACTCCCTTTTTAGCTTTCATTAAAGCAGCAGTTTTCAGATAGCTACTGAACTACTGCTACAACTCAGAATTACTGGGTTTGTAGCTCTCTTAATACTACTTCAAACAAGTGAATTGCATGCAACAACTCAGCAACTGTTACAATATTTTGCTTTAAAAATAATATAAAACATACAATTTACGATATTTTCTGCTCCTTAACAGACTATCTCCAGCTGGCAATCCCAATTCACCTACAGATAAAACTTATTGCCAAATGTACCTGACCTGTCCCTGAAGATTTCTGGTTTCAGTACTGCAAGCTATCATGAGCAGGATAGGGTAAATTCTGACCTCTTCTTTGTCTTTCTAAATATACTGCTGTGGATGCCACAGTTCAGCCTGCAGAAACAACGCCAGGAACTAACACCCACAGCACTGACAGTCCCAGGTCATGTCGAGATGTATCACCCAGTCCTGCCCTTACCTGAATCTTACCTCTCAGCAATGGAATGGGCCATGTTCTTCAACCGCTCCTTGTTTGACTGGGGAGTGCTGATCTGGGGAACAATTGGACTAAGGAGCTTGTTCATCAGTTCTAAAACTTTGTCAGGGTTCTGTTGGCATTAAAGTTACACAAATAGAAGGAGCATGATAGAACGTGGTGTCTTAATCTCATTGAAAAAGCAGAAAAGTCTCACGCAAGCCCAGAGCCACTTCCCTCTCATAAAGAGTCAAGATTAGCTACAAGCAACATAATGCTGCTGGGTCACAAGAAAAAACATTTCCCCCTATTTTTTCTCTAAAACAGTGGCTATGGTTGTATCCACTTCTATTTCAAAAGGAAACAAGAGTACTCAGTATAAAGACCAACTATTTTATACTTTAGTTCAATGTCTATGAAATTGGAAGAGTACACTCCAGGTAAATAACTGCACTAGACAAAATTAAATCATGGGTGGGGGAACTCTTCAAAAGAGCACATTGATCAGGAGCCACAATGTCCTAAATCAGAATCCCTGGAGCGCAATCCATCTGGATTTGCCAACTTAAACATCTCTTCATGCAGCCTATGGCTCTGTTCTTACAGCAGCAAAAATAAGCTGCTTGAATAAGGGCACTTCAACCTCTAAGATGAAACTGAACCTCCTAATCACAGATAGAATGTTTGGAAGGGAAAAAGGTGAACCAAGTACATACTTAAGGCAGCACACAAGACATATACCTTTGCAAGGTCATAGAGTTTTGCAGCTTCTTCAAACAATCCTTTATTCTCTGCTGCAGAAGCCACTTTGTTAATAATGGATTTTGTGTCACTTGTAAACTTGTCTATCACTCCAGGCTAAAGAGGTGAGACAAAAATGAAAAAAAAGGAATCAGAAGGCTCAAACACTCCAGAATATCCTGTCAAGGCAATGAATATTTTACATGTTGGCTTATGATTGGAATGGCCTGTACATTTCCATGGAAATGTACAAAAGTGAGACATTAAAAATAGAAGGAGCTCTTGCAAGAGGTACTCTCTCCTAAATGGAATCAGCACTGAGACATCCTTGGTTTCTAATTCATTCAAAATGACCCAGATAAAATAACTCAGAGTTTGAGCTGTTAACTGCTGATGACACAGAGAAGAAAGGCTTCAGCATACAGCATTCCAGGGGCTTCAGGGATGCAGTTTGTTTATACTGGCATGACAGGTTGCAAGTGAAATCTCACACAGATAAATGAAAGGGCAACAAGAATTTTAAAACAAATAATAAGCATGTAGAATAAAAGAAATGAAAGAGTCAACATCTGGAAATTCCTGTAGTTGAGGATGCAAAAATAAGACTATATAATTTAAAATAATTTATTTTAAACTTAAAATTTTTGGTTTCACACCAAACAAAGTGCAAAACAACAAAATATTTGTAAAGATTATCAAGTTACCTTGCTCTCTTGTATGCAGTCTCACTGCTTTTGAAATGACAAAATAAAGACATCTAAAAGAAAATCCTGCCAGAAATAATTTCCCCTCCCCCTATTTTTGACAGCAGTTATGAGCCCTAATCTTAAAATTAAGATGTAAATGATTCTGCAGTCTGCTTTACACAGAAATCTTCCAAAGTTGTCATAGCAAACAGAAAAACTTCACTGATCATCCAAAATTTTCATCATTTGCATGCACTCTCCTGTTTCTAGGTAAAACCTTAAGGCTTCCTTTATCTTCTGACTGTGCAATGTTACATTTTACTATTAGGAAACTGCTTTTACACTGGAAGTAAGATCTGTCACATCTAAAAACGGCTGAACTTTGATCCAATACTTATTCTCACCTATATGAAGGTCAGATCACCTGTGGCTATACTTGTGGTCTGTTAGCCCACAAGTCTCCCTTTAATTGCAAGGATTTTTCAAGGACTGCAATACCTTTCTTCTGTGAGGTGAACGAGGATGTCATAAATCATTTTCACATGCACACCTCAGTTAACAGAAAACACTCACACGCTCACTTAAACTAAACTCCATTTCCTACTGGAAAGACAAAATTCTGACCTCACTAAAGTTACCTGATGCCATTTGCTTCTTCAGTAACATCAGCTGTCTAGAGGAACATAGTTTGCCCTGCAGTTCCTGACCTACCTTTTGTTAGGGCAGGTTACAGATTATTCTGTAAAAGGACCTCATACTGGGAGAACTTGAATGTATTCAAACACAGTAATACTTTAGGTAGTGAAAAACAAAGAGAAGCAAAATAGCCTCATGACTATTTTTGAAATCATACATAGGTTACACTTTTAATGTAAAATATAAATTGTGAACTCACCTTCCTACTACCATCCTTTTCCAGCTTCCCAAGAATCATATCAAACTATATTAAGAAAAAAAAGGAAACAAAAATAGAGAAATGAATTGCACATATTTCATAACATATTTATTAAGTACAAAAACACAGTCATGGAATGAAAAAACAGTGACCAATGTAAAAAGTATTTGTAACTAAATAACAGGCAAAAAGACATGATTAAATGTCTTAAACATAAGGCCATTGCAAGACTTTCTGTCATCTGGGTCTGCATCAGGCAGAAAGAATAAGCAACTCTAAGACTGTCCTGACTAATAAAGATTCTAATGAAGAAATGAATTTCAGTTTAACTGAGGAAGGCAAACGCACCTCTCTGCTTTCAATTACTATTTCACTGACACAACGCAAGAACATGTTCTCTCCTTGGCTGTCCTTCTCGTTCCTGTAAAACAAAGAGAGGGAGGAAGGTACTCCTGTTCCTGAGAACTTTTCAGATAAGAATAACAAAGCAGTAATAACTAGAATATCTAAAGACATATATTAGCTCCTACCTGAGAAAGTAAAAGTACTGCAGAGCTTCCCTTGGATCTGTTGATTCAAACTTACGGGTGTAAAGCATCAAAAGCCGCACAAAATTTAAACGTCTGACACCAGGAGGGTCACCAGCTTCATGGCTTACTGCAATATCAGAAACAGCACTGTCAGAGAATCTAATGCCAGGAAAACGCTGATCTTCATCTCAAATTAGTGAGAACCATGATCCAGAGCTCTAATGCAACTAAAGCAATTAACTTTTACGAGATTGTTCTGATAAATCTTAGACCAATCACATAGGCCTGCAGTTTCTAGAGGGTACTCTGAGGGCTAAGAAAGTATTCCTTTATTGTAAAGTAAATAGGACTTACATAGCTGTGCACTCTGCCCAGATGCTTTCAGGAGCAATTTTAATTCAAACAGGACCAAAGCAACATGAACAGCGTGACAGCGCAAGCGCTCTGTCCGGAAAAGAAAAGCAATTGCAGCTTCAAACTGTGCTGTCAAGAACAGCACTTGGAAGTAGAGGAAAGGTGGCTGGTTCACTGCAAAATGTGATTCACCTGAAAAAAAACACAACACATGTAGAATTTTCACATCATTTTCATGATTTTGCAATCAGAGATGACTGACAGTGAATGCTTCCTGTCACAGTGCATCATTACTGTTTATTAAGTGCCAGTCAAAATAAATACAGTACACAAAACTGAATTCCTAACCACACATCAGTGCCTCACCTACAACTGTGCCACTGCAGATCTATTGTGAAGGACCACAGCATAAAGACATATTCAAAAAGTGAAACAGAATAAACAGTTACTCAGAAAAGTTCCTTTGCTCTTTTCAGACAACAAACCATCAACTCTGATCAAATGTGATAGATTCTCTAAAGACCACAACTTTTTGTCTTAATTTATACTTACGCCAAATGGTACAAATAATGTTAAAAACCTGGATTTTCCTACTCAGTGACACCAACAGTAGCTTATTGTATTTCTTTTCCACACATTTTTATGTGAGTGTGAGTGATACTACAAACTAGAAGGTCGTGGAGAATCAAATTTGGTACGTTTTGGACCGTTCCAAGTTATTTAATTTTGATTGATTGGAAGACAATTACAGGAAAATGTGTTCTGTGGATGTTCTTAAAACCTTCTGAAGTGGAAGGAACTGTGACTTGGGTGCCCAGAAATTTGCTTGTAATACTAACTTAAGGGAAAAGATGAACACCAGATGCACGCAGAGGAAAAGCTTGGAAATGCATGCCTACATTAATTAAGTAGTGACTGCTTTTCTGTTCCGTATTCCCGAAGCTGGAAGTTCTGCTAAAGGACTTTGTGTATTTATGGTGAAAGCAACCCACAATTAATGGATAAAGGACAGCAGCAGTGTTGCTCACAGGTGAGTATTAACTCTGGATTGCTGGGAAAATATGGGACTCATTCATCATGTCTTACTGAAGTCTGCTGTGACTCCAGGGAAGCAGGCTGTCCATGGACACCCTGAAGATGCCTGTCACTAGTGGAGAGCTGCAGGGTTTCTTTGCAGTTTGGGGTTTGTGTAGTAACAACTGGAAAGTGTCCTCAGCAGAAAAGCAGAGCCCCAAGCAAGACATCACTCAGTGGTTTCTCACCATAGTCTTCCAGCAGCTGCTTCTGGAACTGTGATAATGTTAGCCGGTCCTGTGGGGCACTCGTGCCACCATCATCAAAACACACTTGGTTCAGCTAAAAAACACATCAGAAAAACAGAAGCACACATTATTTCCCCTTGCACAAGCAATGCACTTAGAAGATATTCATTCCATCCGAGTGCTCCTAGGATTTGACCACCTGACTAGAAACTGTATCTAGTCACAACATCAGCTCCATCCACTGCTGGGAAGCAAAGATCTCTAACGCAGCAACAGCTGAAATCCATGCAGACATATCATCCCCAGAGTTCCATCTCCATCCATGCCAACAAACTCTGATGCTGGGACTCTGAACACTCTCAAGCAGCATTTTTTGCCACAAATATAATATTAACAAATAACAAATATTAACATCATTCTACCACCCTTTTTCTGATAAAGGGGAGAAACAGGACCAACCAGTATCTGTCATGGTCTCACCAAAACTGTAAGGACTGCAGAGACATGGACAGCATTATCTTTGGTCAATTCACACTAACACTTCAGACATCCACCCAGGAAGGAGAATTCAAAGAATCCTCACTGTAGTAAGCTAATACTACTTGTAAAAACAGCTGACAAAGATCAGTGTCAAATGAAGAACATGACACTTCCAAAGACAACTGTACCCAAACTAACACTGATAGCACAGAGGGTAACAGAACAGCCTGGGGATTCAGGTTCCCAGTCCTGCATTATCTTCAAGGTCAGGACACATGCACTACCTTGATGGAAAACACCAGATCTAGAAGTAGGAAGGATAGCAGAGCAGTGGAGAAACGTGGTACCATGTAGACCTGTTCTTACAAAAATAAAAACCAAACACCACAATCCTGATACCAGACTTACTTTTAGCCAAAGATAATCTTCTGTTTTATCAGCAACTTCACTCTGGTTGTCTGTAATGTCACAACGGCCAATAATACAATAAACAGCCCTTTTGTAAGGGTCAGTGTTATTTCTCAGAGCTCGTCTGTAATGAAGACGCAGTTTATTTTCTGTGGCAGGAGACAGTCTAAGGAAAAGAAAAGATTGAAGCAAAAGATATGAAATCCATTTTCCCTGTGTGAGGAAACCTGGATACAAATCAATGTACATAGGTGCATATCCACAGCAAAGGCATAATGACAGTAAGCACTGGTCAATATTTCTTGCACTTGCTGTTCATATCTGTAGGCAAAGATTTTGCACACATGAATTTAAACACAATTAAAAGTTATGGAGGATCATCTTCAAATGCTCACTGCAGGGTAAGAAACCACATATGACAATCTCTTTAGGGGTCCATTAATACTGTGGTAGATGAGCTATTTTTGTCTGACTCTGCTATTGCATAATTACAGAAAAAGAGTGCTAACAACATCTTTGGAAGTCTTTGTGTTAGTAACTAACCAGTGAATAGGTCATTGTACCATAAGGTCTTTTAGAAGAGACACTTTCATCATTATTGTGTTCTTTGTTATTCTTTTTTTCTTGCAACCTCTTGTTGAGAATTTTACAGAATTTAATCAATAAAGTGTTCTCTTAGACTAAGGCACTGTTTGTCAATCTGTAGGCAGAGCACTTTTTCATAGCTGTAATAAAAACAAAATAAATCTATTATGTTGTATCTCATAAAAGTGTTTGTAATGAAAACAGTGACAGTGCCTTCAACTAGATTTCTGCAACAACCTTGATATAATGAGCACTTCGAGATACTCTCTACAAAACAGGCTGATTTATAGAAGAATACCATGGCATACCATACTTGGTAAATGGCACTTGGATTTTTATCTTTTCAGTTTATTTTGTTAGCTTGGTTAGTTTTTTTTGTTTGTTGGTTTTTTGGTTGGTTTTTTTTTTTAATTCACTGCAAGTGGAAAGATGAAAAAAAAAAAACCACTGTGGAGTTCAGAGCACACCTTAGGTGTCCACTAACTCAACCACTTTGCAACCACATCAGGAGCAGTTTTGGCCAATGGTCTCTGTCCAGTGCTGGACAGCAAAAACTAGAAGAGGAGAAAAAACACAAGAAAGACATGAGAGTGAGGCCTCTAAAGGCTCTAGCAAACACTACTTGCTTTTCCTGTGTAGCATTCTTATGAAAACCTTTTATGTAGTAAAACGTGTCCCCTAAAGGAAATTCAGCTAAAATAAGCAACGGGGGAAATAAAAAGATACAGGACTAAAGACAGCAGATTAAATCTGATCTATTGTATGCCATATCCCACTGTTACACTGGGCTTATCCTTCTGTAAAAAAGTAAAGCTACACCACACTGCATTATTTTTGAAATGTAAATTTTTGAATATTTTCAAACAACTCTCTGTTGAGATTTCTCAACTTCAAAGCCACAAATTAAAATATGCAAACTTCTATATGTAATTTAGGTAGGTAATACAAATATCAGGCAGCCATCACCACCAGAAGAGACCTGAGCTTTTTGTATTTCTACCAAGCCACTGATAATTTCACTACTCCACAGCAACTGCCACCCCTCACAAAGATCCTTCCTAGTTGCCCATTACCTTCTGTCTTTACTGTGCATGTACTCCTGGAACCAGGTTTTGAACTCTCCCAGCTGGTGCTGTGCCCGTTTCACCACGTGCATGGCTGCAGTCAGATCTCCGCAGCGCATGCAGTAGTAAATCAGTGCCCACACAGGATGGCCCTCCACCTCACCATCCTGAAAAGGAAGCAGGACATACTTAATTTTTTTTCTTAAAACCAACATATTTGAATGATTTTTCTTTATCCTTTGCCTCATACATTATTTCTGCCCTTAAACACTCATATTGGTAAAAAATTCTGTTTGTTACGGAAGCCAGAGGTCATGAGGGTTAAGTCCTGGCAAAGCTCTGCACATCTCAGCAGTGAAAGGTGTGATTCTCTTCTGGTTGCCCAGATTTCAATACTCAGAGAGGTTCTGAGAATCCCAGAATTAGCATGTGATATCCTCCCCATCCAGGAGATGGATTTGGATTAGGCCACTGAGGTATTAAAAACATTTTTACTGAAACACAAAGATATGAAACTGATCACTGATCTCAGCAGGTAAGGAAGAGACAGCTAGACTTAGCTGTGTGCTATCTAATGTTATAATTTATTATTTCTTCATTTAACTTTTAAATTTAATTTTTCAACTCAGAATGCCTATCTGATAATTTTGTAAATGCACAGCTATGCACTTTCTACTACATGCAAGTAAGAAGGGTTTTATTCAGATTCCTAAATAAAAGGCTCAGACTACAAGTCAGATGAATTAATTATCCATTTGGTGATTTGGTGATGGTTTTACCATCTTACAATAAATGTAAAAAAGGAGAAAAAGCAAAACAGGGAGACTAAGTTACTGCCTTTTTGAACCATCATAATGATTTTAATTCTTGCTTGTTGATTTCTAAAATGACGACCAGAAGACATCACAATTTCTAGAATTTAGAACTCAAGCCAGTGAGCACCCACCATGCTTTGGGACTAGGTCTGAACTCAAGAGTGATTTTGTCTGCAATCTCCCATTTTCCTAGTGAAAAATTCTAGAGAAGGAGTAAGAGCCTGCTGCTGTAAAAGCAGCTTAAACAATAGAAAAGGCACTGGAGGCTGCACTGGTTCCCCCTCTGTACTGGGTGAAGAGATTTGTGTTATTTTTGCAGTGCTGGCCATACCTGCAGACCCGGGACAGACGCTGGGAGTTTGATGTTCAAGAAGCTGCGGACCAGTTGGTAGGTGCCTGGGACTCCACCCAGCTGAGCCTGGTGCAAGTTTCCAAAGACTGTCACAAAAGTGTAATTTTTGTAACTAAAAAACAACACAAGCAAAACAAACATGAACAGACTGAGACATGCCTGCCACAAAAACATCCACTGCCTTTCAGATCTGACAGAATTAACAATTTAAAGCATATTGACCTGATGTTCAAACATTATCATTACAACAAAATGAGGCACAAATTTAGGTCAGTTTAGGAAGATCCTTGCATTTAGCAGTCTCAGAAGACACCATGTTTGGAGTCTGTGGTGGACTGCTCCAGGTTCAACTCTCAATTATGAAGTTCTTCTTATTAGATTCTCGTAGTACAAAGTTAAGCTCAAATACATAACTGGCAAGAAAGCCTTCCCACTCTAATACTTTAACTCTCAGTCCTATTATGAAAGAACAGTTAAATACCACAGATGTGTTTGTCTCTCCTCTCTGCCCCATGGAAAAATATCAGCCATAGGGCTATGGACTTACCAGAAAATCCCAGAGAAAAAGGCAATTTAGAGCAATGTAACTGGTAAAGGCAGCCTAAAGAAAACGTTTTAAAATAACCCACCAGAGCATTTAATCAAGGCAGATGAATTTAACAAATACTCATGTTTAGAAGCAGGAGTCTCAAAATTTGTACACTGAAGGAAGACCTAAGTAAGCAGCATCAATAAATGACATTAAGTTCTTTTTCTTTCTCTGCAGCATGTTAGACTTGTGCACTATCAGAAATCTGAAAGACTATATAAGCAGGTATCAGAGTATCTTGATAACCAGAATTATGGCTGAGGCAAGTGCATGCTCCTCAGGCTTAAGACCACAGTTGTTCCAAAGGCATTAATGTATGAACAGCTATGAGTGGCATTACATCTCTTCCATATATGAGTGAGGGGCTGGTGAGGCATGGAAACACTCTAGTATTAGCCAATTCCCACCAGGGGAAAAAAGCTATGAAGCAAGGCACAGGGTTTGGGCAAGGTTTTAATTAAAAAAAAAACGAAACCAAAAACCAAGCCTAAGAGGCCTAATCTTCACAGATGGGGGCATTGGGGAAGTACTACATGTAACTAACTCCTAACTTCAGTTAACAGTTAATGGCACTGTGAAAATGTAGCAAGTTGGACATGTGGCAATTCAGGCTAAGAGTCACTGGCTCATCGCACTCTGCTGAGACTGAGAAACTGGGAACAGGAGATCCTTCCCATGTGTCAGCTCCTCTGTGCACAGGCAGCAGCTGCCACCACCCCCAGGTGACACCGAGGCTCATGGGGTGTGACAACCAACTGTCAGGGCCAAGAAGAGGCTGTGCCAGGAGGGGAAGGATCTCTTCCCACAGTGCTGTGTCAGAGCACAGCGCTTTCTGTGCTCCAATGCAATCTGTGTCATCCCTAACAAATGCCCACATACTACTCTGCAGGTACTGCTTGCATGGGCTGGAAGAGCCTGCTGGCATCACATTGCAGCTACTAGAAAAGAGACATGCAATATCCACATGTGCAGTGAATGGGCATCAGGCTTAGGGCAGCTTCACAGCTTGCAGTTCTTCAAGAACTCTACTGGTCAAGGAGCTTAGGCCCCCGTGGGTACCTGCTAATACACAGAGCAAACCACTTTCTACAGCCTGAAAATCACTGCTACATGTCTCAACTTCAGCTTCTCCACATTTTCCAAAAATTTTCCAGTGTAGAAATGGCATGATCAGAACTTGACTCACTGCACCAGGTTTGTTCTCATGCTGTCCTCATGGGCTGCTGACAGCAAGCAGCAATCAGAAAGGGAGCATATAGAAAAGAGGACATTCTTTTGCAGAAGAGAAATAGATCACTTTCCTCAAGTGAAAAACCTTCACATATCACCATACATATACAGAATATTTATAAGCAACACAGAAGAAAGAATAAAAGTCATTGCATCTTCTAAACAACCTCCCCACAGATTCAAGGCCTTTTAAACTAGAACACTGTTAAACTAGAACAGTTTTTTATTTAAGTGGCTGCTCTAAGCCTTGCACAATAAAAAAGACAGGCAAGGAAGATGTCTGTGAGCAGCACAAGGTAGCTGACTCTTAGTTATTATTAGAGAACTCTATCAGTCTGAACTCAGAGCACCCATCTTACCTTTCCTCCAGGTAGTGCAGAGCGTGCTTCACAAACTCCATGCGCACCTCCATGTTGGTCCGGACTTTGAGGGCATCGCTGGCAGGAACCAGGGTGACATCAGTCATTTGTTTCACCATGGCCCACATCTCAGAGATGTTCTATAAAAAAGTCATTCCGTGCCTCAGTGATTAGTACAGAGATGAACAAGCAACACTGTTTTGAGCTACGTGGTGTTTTGATGTTAAGCATAAGAACACAAGAGTAATTCATGTCAGTTTAGATTTGTAATGGAGATACTGGACACAGTCATGAAAGGAAGCTGCTTCTGTCCCACAGAATTCAAATTTCACAGGCTTTTTTGCATAATTCTTGTGCAAGAAGATGGCTATAAATGTTTTACCTGCAATTGTTCCCAGAAATTGACAACTATTTCCAAAACTAGGCTGGGTACTTGGCACTCAGTCTCTTGCTCATTTCTAGTTCACACTTCCCACTCAATATATACCACAGCATCATCAGCTTTCCATGTAAGCAATGGCTCTGGCTGCTGTTGGAAAACTGTGCAATCAGCAGTGATAAGAAGCATCAAGAGGACACTTTTCATTTGGACAAAGGCTCAGTTATAAATAAAGGTTGAAAACCATCCAGTTCTGCTTATTCACTAGGACAAGAGTGTATCAGTGTTTACAGGACTAGGGTGTCCCTGCTGAAATGGCAAAATAGTGAGAACTAACAGCACTGCTCACTTGGGCAAGGGCAGCTCTTTGATCTCGGTGCTTCAAAGCAGCAAGAACACTGAAACTCCCTGTGCTGTCCCTTGCAAAACAAACAGAGCTGCTCAGAGTGAAGATGCACAGCTGTAATTCAGATCCAATTGAAGGGTTTGCCCCTCAGCTTCTGAACAGCTTTTTGCTCTCCCCATTTGCACAGTTTTTTCATAGTTTGACCCTGCTGCAGTATTCTCCTCCAGGCATTTCTGCAAGGTTTGTGCATTTATTTTCTTTTTTGGGGAATAGAAAAAAAGGAAAGTAGGCAGATCATTGATTTAAAGTCAATCCTAGGGGTTTTATGCTTTGTTATGAGAGCCTATTTCAGCTCTAGCAGAGTCTGACTGAAGACCCTTTACCCTCAACTAAATACCTTCAAAGGACATTAAGAGACCACATTTTGTAAACCAAACACAACAGAATCTATTTAAAATTAAAACCAAATTTCCCCTCAACAGCTTATCACTTATGATGGGACACCAGGTTTGTTTCTTCCTTGCTGTGTCAAGAAATTTTCACCATGACCAACTTCATCACAGGTGGGCCCTGCTGTACTGGAGAAAATTCTGGTATTGCCTCTGTGTTTTCTGTGGAGCCATGCAACTTTTTGGCAACATCAGTATTTTTCCCCCCCGATGTCAGCAGGCTGTTAATCACAGCCTGAAAACAGCTTAAATACATTTCCTTATGTTAACTTACTGGCAGTACCTTATCATCCAGGCCTGCAGTAGCAGCACAAAGGTCCACCAGGTTAGGCTGCAGATGTCCATTCACTATCTTCTCATTATAAATATAAATCTAAAACATAATTAAAGTAAGCATGTTTAACAATACATATTATGCTCCATTCCATCCCCAGCCACAGCAGCAAAATCTAAATCAGGATTCAAAAACAGTGTTCCCAGCAAGTCCTTCTGCTTCACTCCCACATCAGCCACTTCCAACCCAACAGCAGAGGAATGGGCATCAGCATCACCCAAGCCTGCACACCACCTCAAAGCCCCAGGCCTGCCCAAGGCTAGAAGCAGCCCAGCTGTTCAGGGGTTCTGCATGGCAGAGCACTGCACTGAATACCCTGCTAAACTAATTGCAGCTAATTGTTGGAGGACAAAGATTCAGAAGTGACCTGACAAATAGATGGCTGTGATACTCCCCTGCATGGCAGCCTCCTACCTGCTGATGTAAAAGAAACAGGATTTTGCTGGTTTGTGGCAGTATTCAGGGAAATCTGAGACAGGGTAATGAACAGAAATCTGACCCCTCAGAGCCTGCCCTTAAACGTATACACACCCCTCCCCGTTTTAACTCTTGATCCTAACTGAGCTTCGTCTACTATTGTTTATTCTACTCTCAATCCAAAGACCTTCCACTGTGTCCAAAAACAATAATTCTCAATACTAGAAAGGCAGTGCCACTGTACTTTAACTCCATTTGGCATGCAGCACGACTACAACATGCCCAGGGTGCAGACAAGATGCAGAGCTCAGGACTGCAAACAGAATGCAGCATCAGTGAAATCCTGTCCGTGGATGTCACCGTGTTCCTGTGAGACAGTCTGAACTATCCACCAAAAACAATTAATCACTCCAGTGTAATTAAAACACACTTCACGGCTGCTGATAAATGGAAGCAGCATGGATCTCCAGCTCTCCTGCCTGACCTCCAGGCCTCTCAACTCCCCACTGAAGCCTCAGGAGCCCCACACAGACTGCTGACACTGCCTTATTCTTGAACTGCACCAGGCTGACATAAGGACAGCTCAGCCAGCCCAGCTTCTCTGGAGCCCTTGCTGGGAGCAGGCAGTGACTGCACCAAGTGTTTGGTAGCAGAAGCCTGGCCACAAACACCACATTTCCAGGGCACATTGCAGCAGTCTGTGCACAGCCCGTGCACTGACAAGGGCCCCCTGGCCACAGTGACTCCACAGCTACCCCAGAGCCAGGACTGCTGGAGAGACTGGGCTTCCCATACCCAAAAACCAGCACAGAATAACACTGATGGCTGCAAAGCACAGACAACTATGTTTTGAAGAAGACCTTTACTGTGAGTATATTACAGTAAATATGAACTAAATTAACAAACTATTAAGAGCCACTAGATCAAATGTACACTTTATGAGCACAACCACAAACCTTTTGCTATTAGTTTCTTCCCAGTTACTATAACTGAATGCAGATGTAGGGAAACAAATGCACAAGCTGCCTCAGCACAGACTGAGCCAAAGCACACAATAACAGTAATTGTGTGCAAATTAGGCAACACTTTGTCTACGTTGTTTCACATATTCCATTTTGAAAAATCAAGTCCTTTTCTTTAATTTTGTTCTCAACAGTGCTGGTAAACAGATAATCTCAAATAACAACAGTAACAAATTGGTTATGTAAAGGTTTATCAGTTTCCCTGAAAATTTTCCGAGGGAGTCTAATGCTATCAGGCATATTAATTCATAGCTGATGAACTAAAGCTTCTCATGAGCAATGTCATCAAAATAGGATATAATTCAACAAACATCAGGATTAACACTTTAGCATATTTTTTCCTACACAATACACGAGAAAAATGATCTTCCACATATGAAAATAAAGGGAATATAAAGCCTTAATTTGTAAACAATTATGCTTTGACACAAATCCTAAAAAAATACTGCTTTTGAAAACTTAAAAGAATTTCAGTTTACTTTACAAGCATAAATGCTTTCAACAGTCATATATGGTGCCCAGAATCTCTTTTTGAGAAAAAATATCCTACAATATACAGGTGAGTATGCCTCTAAAAACATCAAGATTTATGTGTTTGTCAATAGCATTTTATCTCTAGGCAGATATTTTAATGTTTTACCTACCATATCTTCTTTTACACTAAGCTCCAATCTTATTTTCTCTCTCTCTCCGTGCAGAACACAGTTTTTAATGAAGTTTTTTCACTTCCACTCACCTGACGAGCATATGCCATCTCCACACTGTCCAAAGAGCTGCGACCTGGAGGACCCACCTCACCAACATAGCTGGGCTGTTTAATGAGAAGCATATAGGAAGGTATGAAGTACAGAATTACCACAATGCATTTTACCAATAAATCTGCTCCTAAAGAACAACAGCAAAACCTGACAGAACTAAAAACAGGGTTTTGAATCATCTACAGAGAAAAATGCAGCCTCACTGCAATACCCCATTATCTTCCCAACACAGCTTAAACTTTCTAAAGTGACAGAAATCCTCCTTATTCAGTGCACAAACCAACCATTAGCTCTCTAGAATTAGGACATCAGTGTCTCTTGGTAGCACCTTATAATTTTAATTCTTTGCTTTTGTTTCTTGAAAGGTTGCTTCTTGTCAGTGTCACGCTGTGAGGCACCTACTCTAAACCTTCATCACAGCAAGGACATAGAATTCAATGGATGAGCTCAAACAGATCCAGTCTGGCAGATCTGATACTCCAGTTTTGTCCATGTACCATGATATAGACATAAAATAGGACTGCAGCATTCAATTGTGTGCTGTAAAGCGCTCCACTGCTGGTCTGCTGCAAGAGGAAGTATGCTGGCAATATCCTGACCTGAAAAAGATAGTCTTTTTACCCACAGAGACTATGCCAAGATTGAGATATTTTGAGTGTATAGCAGGGAGAGACAGCCAATGGAATCATGGCTTACAAAAATTCATACACTTATAAAACTCATAATAAAACATGCCATAATAGTATAATGCTGCATAAAGCAGCATTAGGTATTCACTACAAGGCTCAGGTATGTTCCTAGTCCAGCAACCACTGAACATAGATGTTCAATACTCTGGAGGAAAGAATATTCCCAACAATTCTCTCTGCTATTTCCAGTTTTCTAAAAGAATGTAATTCTTCCTTTCAGCATCAGCATTGCAAGTCTTGAGTTTGAAAAATAAAGTACAATCATTTTAAAGACAGATCTCTTTGAGGTAAACAGTCCTTTAATATCAGCTGCTTCAGAGGCCATGCTGATCTAAAGATCAAAGCAAGACAAACTCAGTACAGAATTATAATATTTATTATGAAGCCAACTGACATAGTTGGGGCAAGCAAAAAGGAACAGACAAGCTTTCAGCAAAGTAAAGTTTTCAGGCTTGTTACCATATAACTCAAGGCCATGGATATTCATCTAAACTGGAATCAGTATTTTTTTCCGAGAAAGGGAAGGTACATCTGCAGAGTTTAAAAATTAAGCTTTTTACCATCAAAGTCAGTTACAACTGGCTGCACATCCTAATTAGCTGTTTCAGTGCACCTAAGCAATACTGTCAAACAGCTTTACTGCTTCTCACACTGGTTACCCAGAATGTCAGTACTTTACAGTGCAGACAGGATCACCTCCAAGGATTGCTTAAGAACATGCTCTAGTCTTGCCTGGAAGAGTTCACTTAAATGTGATCAAATTGCTGCCTGTACAAACAACATAAAGCCCAAATGAAATAGGAAAATCATTGTTTTCACTTCCAGTTTAATCAGCTTTAGAGTTCAGCTTTGCTGACACCTGTCAGACTGCAGCATGGCAGAAGTAATGTTCCTGCCATGACCTGGCTTGTGTGGATTTCAGGAAGAGATCCAGAAATTGATAGCTTTTCTCCAGATGGTGCCATCATTCAGTTTCTTGTTTCAAATGAGGATGAAATACTGGCAGAGTCTTCAAAAGAGTCTCACTTTTTTTGGAAACTGTATCCCAACCTCAAAATGAAATAATACAAACATATGAACTTCCAGATACGTTACTGATCAGTAACTGAACAGTCTCTCAGTCATTCCCAAATAAATTTTATTTTGGTATTAGTTTAACCTGGAATATCTTCTACTGTGTAAGCCCTCTCTTACACTCATGAGCACGTTCTTACAGAGACAAATACTACACACTGCCCCAGTCCAGGAGTTTTGATCAGAAAAGTGTTCACAAGTCAAAATTTAAAAACAAAAAAAAGTTACACAATTGCAATGGCCAAGAAACTGTTCTGCATTGGCTAGGAATTTATACATGAAGATAAAGGCACTGACCCCTATCAAGAAATTGTAAGAGCTTTATGGTATCTGTAGTTACAGCTTTCTGCGCAGCATACAACAGTTGATTACGGAATAGAAAATACTCAGCAGTGTTTGCCCCTAATATAATGAAATATAAATGCATGAAGGTACCAAGGATGAACCTGGACAATCCTTTAAAATGGTTGAAATTAGTTTATTATTGCATTAATTTCTCACTAATAATGCTGCTTAAACAATATTTAACCTGATTACAAAATCAGGCAGGTGCATTTAGACTTAGGCTCTATAAAAAGGCCTTACAAAAAACCCAAAAGCAATTTCATTTTTTCTTTGTGAAAGTGAACTTACACTAATAATATTCTCCACAGTCCCTCTTAGTGGTACTGATATTCAGAAGCATCTGAATTTTTCTTTCAGTGCCAAATCATCTGACACAAATTCCTTTAAACCCACCTAAAACCCGACAAATTCTTTGTTCCAAAGAACAAAGAAGCTGTTAAAGCAGGTTTCCTGGGAAACAGACACGATGGCAGAAATAGCGCTTTGCAGCCTTTCCCTGTGCCGAGCCAGATAAAATGCAGAGTTATTTAAAGTAATGCTAAATTATGGACATTGTCATTAATTACCGATGAGGTTTCATCTCCTAAAGCAAGTGAAGACTAGTACATAGTGACTTGGTGTCACTTTCAGCCAGTGCCCAAGCAGCAGGCACACAGGGACTGGGGCTTTGTTTTGTGAATCCCTTCCTTTTTCTGCTTTGCCGCACCAAAGAGCACCCACGTGGCTGCCACTCCAGAGAGTGGTGTGTGACTGCTGGGTTCAAACCAATTCAGGTAAGAATCTGAATTCAAAAGTGCACGTTTGAAACTAAGAAATAACTGCTCTGGGGTTGGGTTTTCTTTTCCTTTCTCCAATTTTAGTTTTACTCTAACTATTGTGCTTTAAGAATCACTTCTTAACTATCTGACACAGCTGAGAACTGCCACATTGAAATTAAATTCTTTAAATTCTGCTGACTTGGCGCTTCAGGAAAAAAAATAAATCAGGAAGTCTAGAATTTGTCCTAATTTTCTTATCCTTTTCTTTCCTATGGAAAAAGAGCCATGGAAGCAAGCTTATTTCCTATTTTTCCCCATCTCATGTGTGCATTCTGGCTTCAGCTTTGAATTATTAAACTACGAGAAAGCACTAGTTCACTGAACTATCTCATGGCTATGCTAAAAGAGAAGTTCAAAAGGAAAACTAAAGCAGTGAGTCAGCATGGGGAAGGCCACTTCCACTGCTCCCCCTGAATTGCAAAAATGGATTGTGCAGGCAATCCTTCCCAGGCAGAAGAGACACCCCCCACAAATTAACAGGGGAAAAGTGGGGAGGCAGGAGGATATCCTTTGCTGGCAAGTCAGAACAAGCAAGAAAAAGATAATGAAAGATGTGTTCAAAACAGCAGCTAGGAGCATGTGAGAAGAATCGTGTTTCAGGTCAGGTTCTGAAGTTTAACTGGACCAGCAAAGGAAAAGCAGAAAAGTGGGGAATGCACAAAGGATTGCAGAAGTGTAAGTGCACACACACAGATCTTGCTGTATCTCTAGTCTGACATTGCTTAAATGGCTTGTACTGTTTTTCTCAACCACCTTTGCTTTTCCCTGCCCTGAATTTTGGTTTTTCCCAAAACATTGTTCAGAACTGTAATATTTATTCTGTATATTATCCATTTCTCAAAGCTGCATCTTAGCTGCACTGCCATCACACTTTTATATTTTAAATTCACTTAGCCAAATGATGCTGCTTTTCAAAGGAGTCCTCCTTCATTTGCACTCAGCCAAGCATTCAGCCTCACTTGCACACCAAACCCCGTGCATGTAAAGACGCATTATTCATCACCCTCATATGCATATGCACATTCCTTAGCAGAAGTCTGGGCAGACATTTTGTCAGCACTCCAAACGGCTTGGCCAGTAGACGCAGTGAATATCTAGGCAGGAGACCAAGCTGGAGAAACCCCATCAAAATCCACCGTGGTGGAGTGGAAAGCATCTTGCAGTGCTTGGGATTTAAGGGGTATGAAGACATGATACAGAGAGGCAGAACAGAAACCAAGAGGTGCCCATGTCTCTATATCACTGCAGGAGCGTGCTGCTTGACAGCAGGAGGGGAAGAGCTTACAGCAAGGGTAGAAGAAAGAAAAACCTGGAATAAATAAAAACTTGGAAAAGGACAAAGGAAATGCCTTGGCACCTCATGGCACAACAGTCATAACAAACACCTTCAGACCATAGGTGTTTGATACCTTGAAGGCAAAACTCAGGCTTTCATCCCTTTCCAGCCCCACAAGAAGCACCTTTTTATCAGCTCTGGTTTTCCCTGACAATAAGGTGGCCAGGCTGGAGGACAAGGGGGAACAGAAAACTTTAATGGCAAGTCCTGCACCAGGTTCTTTGAATCAAGAGCTTTGACTGTTAATTGGTCTTATTTCCATGAATAATGTGTTGGTATTTCACTCTGCCCAAATTAGCTTGCCCAAAGCTTGAGAATTGGCTTGCAGGCAGACTGGCCCCCTGCTGGGTTTGGATCTGTGCCTTTTCAGCTGATTCTCCATCTCCAGAGGATATCAATTAAACCTCTACTATATTCTACAGGCTGTGTCTGTTTGTGCCACATACACACAAAAAACTTATTTGACTGGAACAAGGCTTTAGAAGAACAACCTGCTGTGGGGAGGTTAGATAACAGGCTTTTAACACAGTAGATGCACTTCAAACCTCTCAGACCTTTGACTTCTTGAGGCTAAGACTAGAATATATCAAGGATTTTAAATGCTCTTGAAATGACATACTGCTACTATGAAAGCTTTGAAGCAGAGAGTGGAGTATTACTGAGTGATAGTGTACATTGAGTCTTTAAACTCATTCACAAAAAACATTAGGAGCTGAGTTTTCTCCCCTCCTCCCTCACACCAATTTGATGCTTGGCATCTCAGGTGCCATGGACTGGGGGTAGCATCCATTTGACAATAAAACACCAGAATAGGGTTTTTACCTGTTCAGAGTGGTTATTAAATTACTTCTGCTAGCAGTTAACATCCACACTCCAAAAGGAAAACCCCATACCAGTAACTAGCACACAAATCAAAGATGTTAGAAGCTATCAGTGAAACTGCCAAGTCTTCAGATTCACATCCTAAAATAATGGGATAACTGTTCCTAGTTTTAAATTAATTCAGTCTGCATTATTTAGCATTTCTAATATTGGAAAGCTGGACAACCTTTGAGAAGTCCCACTAAAGTATCAGTAAAATATTTTCTAGGGAAGACAGCCTCTATAAAAAGAGGTATGCTAATTGGGATTAACCTATATTTAAAAGAACAGTAATCAGAAAGGGACATTTCATTAACAATTTTAATTATTTCCAAATCCCTATACAGGTCATACCCCATTAGCACTAAGGGCTTTTTTTATTTTAGTATACTTGCAGGTCATCCCAATGAACAAGAATTCGTTTTCATGGGTGGAGAATGTGGCTATAAAAAAGAGTCTCTTTTTCAGCTTGAAGGCACAGCAACTTGCCTCCCCCCATTCCCTATCCCCTCTCCTCTCAAGGTGAGCATTTTCATGGAGCACTGTGCAGCAGCTGTGATGTAACTTTGTGCTCCAGGGATCACAGCTGCTGTCTGATGCTTTCAGCTCAGAGGAGCTGAGCTCCCAATACTCTGCACATAACTCTGCTTTGCTCTACTCATTTGACTGAAACATTTTCTTTAAGAGAATAAACTGTGAAGGTTTAAATTGTGACAGAAGATAAGGAATGTTTTAAGATGATAGTCAGTATCTCTTTTGTTAAACATGTGGTCAGTCTTGCCCAAAGGATTTGGTCACTGCTGGATTAACCTGAGCAGTAGAGGTCTGAGCAGCACAAAATTCTAATCTGCTCTGCATAAGACAGTAAGATAAAAAGGAAAGCTTTTTTTTTTGTTTATTCTTTTGGTTTTGCCAAGAAACCTGAGAGACTTCATCAGCCTCCTAAGAAAAGCCATACATCCAGGCTAGCCCACAGTAATAAGGGGAAGAGACATTCTAAGACCTGTGTGTAAGCACAACTGCACCTGAGAAACTCCCTGGTGTCACATTGCAAAGGTTTCCTGAAGTCCCCAGTGTGTTTTCTGTCCCTTGGGTATATTGACCTAGTATGTGTTTGTGACTAAGTTTCCACCCAGCACATATGTTGCTCGAAACACAGCTTCAGCAATAGCAGCTCCATTGCCTGCACCCATCAGCCAATAAATAGAAACAATCACAAAGGTTTGATATTCTGCTAGAAAACGCATTCTGCTAGTCAGAGCCATTCTGGAATGAAATAGGGATTTTTATATTTTTTATTTTCACAGAGTTACAGTTGCAGAATATTTCAGAAGTGGTTTCAGCAGTGCTGGAATGCCAGCACACAGTGCAGTGCATGACTGTGCACAGCATTTAGAAAGACAGTTACCTCATTTTCCTGGGTGAAATCAAGAGCATCTTCCCCTGATGCAAGCAGAGAATGAAGAATCCTTTGCTTCACCTGTTCCCATTCAACCAGCATTGATTCTCGGTGATACTCCTCAGCCATGGCAAAAGTCTGTTGGTGAAGAAGAAGAAGAGCTAAGGAACATATAGAAACACCCACCAGCCTAACTCTGCTATTAATAGACAAGCCCAAAAATGAAACAGAAAATAGCAACTACATAAATCAACCAGGTCAGCCCTCAAGAGCTAATGGTGTGCTGCATATTATTTTAACAGGCTTCCTGACAAAATCCTTCAAGTACAAGGGGATTCAGAAAGTAGGTGTATGTGGAATTAAGACAACTCTCACATACCCCCAGCTAGTTGAAGAGGGAAACCGTGTCACTTCCGTGGCATGGCAGCACAGGAATCTGAGCAGGCCAAAAATCTGTAGGCTTCCTTCATTAACTTAGCAGCACACAGACAATATCCAGGTTTCATTACCGGTCTGTGTGGTTTGTTGAGACTTAACTTCTCAAATGACCACTAGCTTTTCACCTCCCTGGAGGCTACAAAGTTCTGACTCACTGCATTCTTAACAAAGATGTGTGTTTATTGCCCATAAGCATTTTCAGGTCTTTATCAGTGTGTTTTTCTTTTAAACAGGAAATAGGATAAAAATCAAAATATTAAGGGAAAATAAACCCAGTGTCAAAGAATCAGGAAGCTCCTTCATCAGGAACATAACTTGGGAAAGCACACAGGAGAATCATATTCCAAGAAAAAACAACCTTTACCTTTAAAAGGGCTGATGTGCTACACTGTCTTCAGATTCAATTGGGGAACATATGGGAGGAAACAGCTTTTCCCTCAGTAAGGGAAATATTCCCTTATTTTGGCAATAGTATTAGGATAGAGAAGATGCTTCACTACCTTTTCTGTTGTTGTTGGGGTGAGATTAACAGCCTCAGGTATATCAGGACAGGAAATAAGAGAATTTCCACTAATTCTAAACAGAGAATAAGGTCTATTGTGTCTTCTACTTCTTTCCTTTTCACATAGCTCTGTGCTGCAATGTACATAACTAAATGTCTTGGTTGGCTAAGTTTTTCATTTCATTGCAGTTCACTGTTAGGATACTGTCAATTAATGAGTAAAACATTCCTCAGAAGAAATGAATTGATAAGAGACAGTGATATTTGGCAAACATTTAATTACAGCACATGCATGCAACTATAGGTTAAGATTTTTGTTTCTTTGTTGCATTATAAAATTAACTTTTTACTTTCATGGCAGCATATAGGTCTTACCTGTACTTTCACTGTAACAATTTCAACAAGGTTTTAAATATGCTTCAATAGTTACAATAGTTGAAATTATTTAGTAATGCTTATGTACTGTTTCTTATCATTTGAAGGCTCAGTTCTAAACCTGATGCCCCAGGATACATGGAGGGAAACAATCAATGAGAGCACTAGGAAGTGTGGAATGACATTTCCAAGAAGGAGTTTCAAGACAAACAACAGGAAGCATTTTTCCATGCTGCATAATTCAGTTGTGAAAATCACTGTCCCAGAACATGACTGATACCAAAAGCACAAACAGATTCAGAAACAGGAAAAGAAGTTGCTGCTCAGATGATCTTCAAAACTATTTGTTCAGAGGTGAAGTTACAGGAAATGAAGAGGAGAAGGCTAACTCTGTCTTTTTCTTAAAGACTAAGTACTCCACCCTTTCAGGGGAAGAAAACAAGACTCTGCAAACCTCTCCTGTTTTTGCTTTTAGACAAAAACAATGGTGCTTTCTTCCAACTTACCCTCCTCCTAGATTCTTCAATGGCAGACAGCAATGCATTATCTTTTTCATTCTTCAGGAATCCCTGCAGAAAAGGAGAAACAGAACTTCAGCCATAAAAATCAGCCTTGCACTAACATCAGATACATATTGTAGTATTCAGCTATTTTTCAGCTCTGAGAAGTGCTCAGAGCTTTCTCTGCAATCCAGTCCCAAGAAGTTTAAAGGTCACTTTACTGCACCAAAGGTACAGTAAGATGCCCATCATTCAGAGCAATGTGAAAATGAAAATGCATTAATCCCCTCTTTTAATATGCATTAAATCCCAGTGAAATGTCCTGCTTCTATTCTCTTTTATCTCTGTGTCCCAGCATCTGCTTCCTCTTGCTCTCCATTTGAGGGAGCTAGGATGAGAGCTGGTAGGAGCGATAAGCCAAGATAAGATTGTTGGACTTGCGTATGCTGAAAAAAATAAAACAGGCTTTGACTTGGCAGCTTCAGGCAGAAGTGGAGCTCTTGGAGGACTGATACAACTGTGAAAAAGTGCCATAAAAATAGTCAGTTGAGGAAGGATGGAAATAACTAAACAGTTGGAAAGCATACAGAAAAAGTTTACCACACAGCTTCTCTCCATGAATACAGCCAGAGTGGGTGAAAAGGAAAAATTGTATTTTTAATTCTCAGTATATGAGTAAATCTCAAAGAGGTCAGGTGTGTGTGAAGAAACTGATTTAGATGAGCTGTTAGCTCCTTATCCCAAAGGTTACTTTCATGACCTATACTAGGAAATGTAAAGTTTTAACTTTAAACAAGTAGCTGCAGGGTAAACTGCAGTAACACACACAGACAACAATCAGGATATGTTTATCACATTTTAACATGCATATCTTTATTTTGAATTTTCACTGTTACATCACCAATTAAATAAACCAAGCTGATTTGTATGCCCAGACTTCAACTTAATCATTATTCAGGTCATAAAAAAGTAAAAGCAGCTTTTGTATCCCTCTGAAGTAATCAGCTATAAATTATCAACTCCATTAAGTGCTAATATTTTAAAAGTCTGTACACTCACTCCAAAGCTCTAAACCCAAAAGCTGCTAACAAACCCAGAGAGAGGGAACTCAGTGGACCATGCTTTATGCTTTTATAAAAAGAAAACACAATTGCAGCAGTATCCAACTGAATTTATCAGGAATCAGGACAATTTCATGCCTTTTAGTCTCCCCATCTTCCTGTAAAGAATTCTTGTTTTTGACACACGGAGACTTGGGCTTTTGGAAAAATATATTTATGGTAGGTCTTAGAAACTGCCCTGCAGCAGTAATACATACAACCACAAGTATCACAGAGTGATACTTTGCTCTGGGAGCTGAGGAGCAATTGAAATCTTCCCAGTGTGAAGCACTCTGGCAGGACACTGTCACATACCTGTGCTGCCTGCCTCCTGCTCCCCAGAACCAGCATGTGAAATAAAGGGCATTGCACTCTCTCCTTTGAAATATGTAGAACAAGAATTTGAGGTACATGGGACAGGCTGTGAAATAAGAAGGTGTTCCCTTTCTGTACACCAGGGACAGAACAAGCCTCCATCCACCAAGAGATGGGCAGTGCAGTTGCCCAGAAACAGCCCTTGATTTACACACGGAAGAGAGCGGTCACTGCTACCCAGCCTATTCTTCATTGCACCAGCCGACAGGTCCTGCTTTATTTTTAGACAATACCCACACAGAAATCACAGTTACAACCTGAAAAAAAGGAAGCTAAATCCAGATCCTTGCACATGTCTGGGGACCAACTATTACAGCAGCTGTCACTGAGACAAGGGTTGCCGCAGTCACCTAACTGGGCCAAGACCCAGCCTCGGCTCTGTGCAGGAGAGGGATGGAGACGTGCTTGTAAGGCTTGTCCCTGCCTGCACAGAAGGACTTTGGGTGGGCAATGAGTTTTCTGGGTTTTTTTTTGTTGTTTTTTTTTCCCACCTCCAACCTAAACTGGAGAATAACTATCTGGAATTAAAACAAGCAGTGCTTCTAGATCTTCAAAGCACACACCAATACACAAGAAGAAGAGACAGACCCATTTCTGATGGCAGAGATCTGATGCTGCAGAGAACAGTGTTAGCTATATTCTAACAACACTGCTAATTTTACAGGTAAAACCAGCCCACTGTCTCCAAGATGCAGACCTAAACCTATCAGGATGTGATGGAGGGTGTGAGCTTGCAGAGGTCCTGGTTCCCTGGCTCCCTGCTTGCTCCTCTCTTGCACTGGACTCCTGAAAACCCCAAGAGATACAAGTCCTGCCCTTGGCCTTCCCCTCTTTCCTTTCAGGGATATGTGCCCTAGCAGGTACCTGCCTAGAAATGTACACAGCAATGATGGTAATCAACATAGTAATTTAAGATGTGCTTGAACTTCCCTTGATGCCAGTAAATCCAGGCTGAGTATCTTAATGAAATCACCCAGCTCCCAGAGTTCTACTAGGTCCGTTTAAGGATTCATATTACACCAAATGCCAATTAGACGATGATAATTGTCTTTTTCCATCTCAAAAACTACTTCTTTAGCAAAATAAAATCCTCACACATTCCAAATAATCTGTAATGCCTCACTAAGGAGAAATGCATTTTAAAAAGGTTGCCCTATGTCTTGTGCTAAACATTATTCCTCTAACATGACAATTTCTCCTTCAGTTAATTACAGGCTAATTGTTAAACCTCAGAAGAGGGAGTTTCAGTAACTGATGCTGGAGCTCCTGTTACACCTCGCGTGAGAAGCTTTGACTTAGGCCAAATAAGAGCTCCTGGGGGTGTCACTCCAGGCTTTGGTGGCCAGAATTTCACTCCTTAATAAAGTGAGGTGTGTCCGGCTGGCTGCTGGATTCCCTGGATTTATCACATTGCCACCTAGTGGTGCACTACACTTTGATCACCAGACACTATTTCACGGATAAACATAAATGCACACAAATGCACCTCTGCTGCATGAAAAAGCAGAGCCCTGGAACAAGGATAGGCAGAAAGATGGCAGAGATGCACTTTACATTGGAGAATTTTTGTCCTCAGAAATCCCAGGTCACAACTTTAAGGGCTCACGTGTCTCTGAAGGAGGCTGGGCTGTGAACAGCGCTGGTTGTGCTCATGAGATACATCTGCCCTAAAAGCTTTCCGCAGTCCCAGAGGCGAGGTTTGACTTTGCCACGAACGCCGGCAGACTGTCACAAGGATACGGAGGTGCAGCGCTCGGCACACGGCGAGTGCGCGACCCACAAAGCAGGAGCCGCCCGCCCGGGGGAGATGCTGCTGATTGTACAACCAGTAACGAGACATTGCTTCACGTTCATGATCCAAAGAGAAAAGCGGGAGGAGAACAGAGATTATTGTTAGGAGACAAAAGGCTATTTCGCAGAGGCAGATGGCAAAGATAGGAACAGCCAACACGAGCATTGCTATAATCTCAGAGGTGAAAATCACACCTTGCAGCTCTCTGTGCACAGTCTGCCAGTGCAGCGGTCCCAGCGTAGCCCGGATTTTGCTTGAAAATTAAAATCTTACTTCCCCGAGGCAGGTTTATGCAAAAAGCTCACAGAGACTGAATGTCACATCACTCTGCCCTGCTTTAGTGAGTGGCTTTTGATTTCCCTCTCTGTTACTGTCTGACTCCCACACATCCTTCCTGCATCTAGTTTGGAAGGGAAGCAGCATAACTCTTCTCTATCACCAGTTCTCTGCACCACTCACTGCTGAATGTTTCCCACACACCATTTGTACAATATCCGATGCAATGGTGTTTGCAAAACAGGGACACAGGCATAGAAATACACCCACTCTCACACCTTCAGGTTCCCGCTTCTCAGTTAGTCCCACTCTCACTTACATGTCTACTGACTCTCAGCATCTTTCCAAAGCATATCCCAGATTCTCTTGGATCTCCTACACCTTTAATTTCAGCCTTATCTCACAGCCTCCCGTTTGCTGAAATCCAGCCTCACTCAATGACGGTTTGTAGAAGTGGCCCCACAGTGGAGGGGCAAGACAGGACCCCTGGCAGCCTGTGCTTGCTCCACTATTACCTCTCATCTCAGACAACCACTGACTGACACAGGCTGGTTTGACAGCAACCAGCACCTGCCTTGCTCCAGCCTGAATTCCAGCAAGAGAGTGTTCCAATAGTTTATTATCAGTACAAAAGGGCATAAGTGCACGCACCAATGGTCTCTTTTTGACAGGAGACTGAAAGTCTCTTCCATTTACTGCAGTAAATGAGGTTAGTAAACTCTCCTGGCTGAGAGAAGTCTCTTAATTACTTTCATCAGCCAGGCCATACTTTTAATACTTGATCTTAGTATTCAAGCTGTCAAGAGAAGGCGAATGTTGCCAAATAGTATATTGAGGCTTTGGATGTTGACAGCAATGGGTACTTTTTCACTGGCACAGAAAAAAAGAAGAAAATGAAATGAACAATCTGGGACCATTTCAAGTCAATTCCTCTTTGATTAAAATATTTCCAAGTGCTGGATTTCCAGTAGATCCAGTAAATCCAGCAGGGACAGTTAACAAAAATCACTCTTTGGCAACTCCAGGTGAAGCACCTGAATTTATTACTTCTACTAGCAATTCTAAGAAACAGTTTGCTAAGTACAATCCTATTGAAAACATGGACACATCTGAGCCTACTCCTGAGGTGGTATACCCTGGCACAACCCTCCTGGCCATGTTCTCTCTGGAAACAGAAAACCAAGCAAAACTATCTGGCACTTTTAAAATCTAAATTATTGTTTCTGCTGACACAAGCATCAATGCTTGCTGGCTGGCTTTAAATAGATAGGCCAAAGGGTGAAGAGCCATGGCCAACTATTGTATTCCTGATGACGGGGATACAGCAGTGTAGCATGGACAGTATTTTAGTCTATTCACTCTTCCTTTTTATGTGTGACACCACTGTGTCTTGGAAGCTTCCATAGGTCTCCCACGATTTGTTTTTCAGAAACCATCAGGTCTTTTGGGCTAAAGCCATGCAGATAAGCAGCTTCACTACATACCCTGGCCTCTGCAATACTGTGCCCTTCAAAGCAGCAAGGCAGATGCCCAAAGATCAGCTACTAAGCACAATGAGCCAAGAGCATTTGTGAAATTGGCTTCCTCCTTGGAGAGCTTCAGATGGCAGAACTGCTGCTGGGCCAAAACAGACTGAGGGCAGAGAGGAAGACAACCCAAGGAAGAGTAATTCACCAGTCAGTATCCCTTCAAAGCTGCATGAGAGGCAAGGAACACATTATTGTACCCAGACAAATAGGTCCACTGGAAAGGACGGTCTGATGAGTTTCATCCCATAGCTGTATACATTGTTCAGTTTAAGGATTTAGCAATATAAAATTTCCCTAGCCCAAGACAGCTGCAGTTGTCAAACTACAACATACATTTCTTAACTTCCTTACCATCATGTTTAGAGTGGGAAATATTGCAACATATTTAATTCCCTGTTGACTGAACAGGAGAAGTAGAGAAAAAACAGAAGGCTTTGGAATTTGATAAGACCTAAGAGTCAGTTGATCAGAGACTTTCAAAGCAACAGCTGTGTTGAAGCTGAAAAGGGAAAAGCACGTAGCAATAGCTAGAACACAAAACTCTGCTAATACAGCCAAACACTGGGCTTGGGGAAGAACTGCTTCTCTGCTACCTGGCTTCACAGGGGTTGAATCACATCCCCCCATGCACTGTGCCCATGCTACATGCTTGTAGCCAATACTCACGCTCAGCTGGTCTGAGAGTCAAGCTAGGAGAGTTCTTCCCCACCCTGCAATCCAATAGCATTTGAGTGGCAGCAAGTCATTAAAATATACAAAGCCTGGCTTCATCTCTGCCTCCTTGCATGACTAGTAGCAATTTTAAAGATTACTTCAGGGTTTTTTAAGTGGCTTCCTGCTCCAGCAAAATCCAATTTTGCAGAGCTGCAATACTGTCTTCCTTTCATGATGGAGAAGCAGCAACCTGGGCCTCACCCCAGCAGCAGCAGGAGTTGATGCATGCCAGGCTGGAGCCCATGCACAGTGCACAACAAGAGGGGCACCTCCACTTGCCCACAAGGCTGTCCCTGAGGCTGTGTGCACCATGGAAGATGCACAGCAGCACCCAGAGACAAGCACTGGGGCAGGAACGGGTCTCCCCTATGTCACCATCTGCAGGCATTGATGCAATGCCCAGGTTCAAACACAGTCTTTAATCTGTGTTACAGAGTGAGCCTTAAGCAAATATTTACAAAGAGCTCTCTGCTGCAGGTTAGTGCCCACAATGCAAAGATCTACTACTCTTTTCTGTATTATTTTACTAGTTTAGACTGTTTGATCTGTGAAACTCATGCAGTTTTCACAGTAATCTTAAGACGTATTCAGGAACGTTGGATTTTGCTGTGTTGGATAAATATCATTATTCCTTCTAGCCGTGACAGGAGAAACTCAAACTGCCGAAAGAAGCATTCCTTGGGAAAATCACGGATCAGCTCTAACATAAGCAGGGGCAGATGGTGCATGCTCTTTGACTCTTGCTGGGCCTGTTTGAATCTGGCAAGTGAAGACTGGAAATGTGTTCCTCAGACATACAGGCTTAAAGAGAAGAAATACAAACACCTCCTAGTGCTCACTTCAGCCAGGACACCATCCATTAAGCATGGAAGGCTTATATCAGACCAACAGTTCATATCAAACCATCCCCAGCACCGACAGGCACCACCACATCCCACACCCAACCGCAGTCCTCCACAACACATCTGCAGCATGTGGCCAGCAAGGAGAGCGCAGGTATCTGCGGTGAACAGAAGCAAATTTTACCTTGAAACATACAGGGACCACAGCTTTATCATACTAGAAATGTCTAGAAAAATAGCACTGCTCAGATTTTCTGCAGGAATATTGTGCCAGGCACTCAGCAGCGCCAAAATCGAACTCTTTGCTATGTGGCAGTGCTTGTTCCATGTATAAATGGAGATCATCACTGCTGGCAAGAAACATGACTCTGCTTAATTTTAGTTTCTTCTAATCCAATGCAGGATGCTCAGTGAGTTCATGCACTACGAGATTTCAGTATTTAATTTAAAACTGCACTTATACATGGCTTAACTCCTAACATAACATGAAAATTCATTGCAGTGTTCCTGTGTATTTTAGATTTTACAAAATATGTCAGAGACAGTTCCAAGATTTAACAAATCCAAATGCAATTAAAATGAGTGAAGTAGGACACTTTTAAAAAAACACCAAAATGTATCAACTATCGCAATATATACAATTTATATACTACTTACACAGTGTACCTAATTATTAAAATATTAGTAACTATCCATACTATTTGTTCTGTCTCTCCCCTCCATCACAGTGAAACCAACAAACTTCAGTTACACAAGATAGTTTCTCGTTCTCAGACTCTAGAAACAGTTGCCATGTCATGTTGGGCTGCAGAGCACATGGGAATGCTGTTTAGTAGGTTTTTCCCAAAGTCACAACGACTTTAATGGCATAAGACTAAGATAATGCATTTTTTAATCCAAAATTATGCAGCAAAGTTCATTAGAATGAGGTTCTCTTTCACATATAATCACCAGCCTCCACTGCACATATAATTTTTGACAGCAATTGTTAATGCAACACAAAAGTAATGTAAATAACATTGCTAGTTTCTCTACTGATCCTGTCTTTCTCCCCAGGCATATATTCATTTTCCTTTTCCCTGTGATATAACTGGGAGTGGTTCAACAAGAATCCCAGATCATATCAAGGTACAAAGCACCAAGGAGATCTGTGCAATAACAAAATAGAAAGTCTAGAATAGCCCTAACCTGCTGAGAGGTCATGCAAAGAACAGGAGCAGCAACAATGAGAAAAAAAATCTAGAACTAGAAAGATATTACCATCTTGACATTCCTGAATATTTTTATCAGGAATATAAACATCTCTGTGTTTTATTAACTGAACAAACATAACGGAAAACTAGAAAGAAGGTAGACAGACTCTTGCCAGCCAGCTGTGGCAGTAGGAGACACTACTCAAAAAGGAGCTTGTTCAACTGGCTAACACTGGTACATTACACTGAAAATACCTCAGATGGTGTTTCTGTCTGTCTTAACCAAGACAAAGAAAGCAAAATGTCACAAAGGCAATTAAACACAACGCTACCTCACTTGGAATTACAACTCCTTGAGTGAGGGAATCTCTCCACACAGATCAGACCAGCAGGACCAGCAGCAGGACTCACGGGAAGCCCATCTCCTGTGGCACCGGCGTTTCACCATCAGTAATGGCATCAGCACAGAGCAAAGAGACCACACAGTCTGAAACCTGAGCTCATTCATCGAGTTTCCAAATGCATGGCTACCTGTTTTTCTTGACATTTTTGAATGCGGAGGGATGACCTTAGTGTGGGGCTTTGCTCAGTGCCATGATGAGTGGCTACAGCCTCTCCCTTGCGCTATACAAGTCTCCGCATTATGATTGTGATTAAAAATTACGAGCCTACAAAAATCACAAATGCATCAAGAGATCCATAATCAAAACAAAATTCAAGGCTTTGCCTCTTTTTTGGAATTTATTTTAATTAAATTATAAGATAATTCCAGCGGGTTTGAGATCCACAATGCAACCCCACAGTAAAAATATTTACAGCACGCAAACAAAGATAATTTCTGATTATCCACTAGAATAAGCTGTTTTACCCGCTCTCCGGTATCATGTTTTTTAAAGGAATACTGTGAAAAAATCTACAGATTTAAATGATTTAATACCTTCATTGTACAGTCATAACTAAGGCTGTAATGTAATACCTCTTGCTGGAAACGTGCTCACATCAGGCAGGACGCCCTCAAATCAAGCCATCGAAACCAATTTCACTGATGACGCCATTTTCTTTTTTCTTTCGCTGCCATTTTAGCATCGTGGTTATTCCACATTTCCTCAAGAAGTAGCTGTGCATTCTCCCTGCTCTAAGAGGAAACCATGCTCGAATAACACGGTGACAAATGAAACCTGTATGTTGAATTTCTGCCCACGTCACATCCCTGCATGGCAGGGGCAGGGATGAAGCACAGTTGCCATTGCAGACCACACCTCAATTCCCTGTACTGAGAGCTGGAGAGGAGTCTCTCAGACGGTGCAAGCTGAGAAACCAGCCACTGGAAATCCATGGGCACCACAGGAAAAACTGATACAACTGAGGAAAGAGGAGTGTCCAGCCGTGCTACAGGAGGTATCACTCCGAACCCCACAGAAAACACTGGCTAGTAAGGAAGTAGTTTCAAAAGAGAAGCAAAAGGCATAAAGGAGGCACACAGACAAGCTTGCAGTGTCTGCTGCTGGACTAATTGTACATTAGCATTAACATATAGGCAACCACAAAAACCCACTTAATGTGGCAGCAGAAAATTCATTTCTCGGGATTACATCCAAAAGGCAAACAGTCATCCCAGTCAATCAATAAAGTATTCCTTATCCCGAAATGACATTTCTGATGGATCACCAACAAGGGGGGCAAATTATTAAACAAACCCGCTACTCATTAACACCCAGCCTCCTCTAATTCACTTCTAAAAATTTTATTGCAGCCCTTCAGTCTCCCCCAATCCTTGTTAAGTGCTTTATCCTTCTGCTTGTCTGACTGGGAACATGTAACCTTCCTGTTTGTAAGAAACAGGGACGCTCTCAGGATTTTTTGAAAGCCAACATATGACTGACATTTCCACATTTCTTCGTTCACAGTTTCAGATGAGTAGAAACAGTTAAATGCCTCCAAGTTAGTCTGAAACTGTAGGCAAAAAAACAGTAATGAAAAAAATTGGTTCTCTTTACCTCTTCTGGGTTCAACTAGTGAGTCTGGCAGCACTGAGTCTGACACTGTCCCTGTTCTCAGGCTGACTCAAGCGGAAAGATTTCGGCTGCCATGCCCCCATCCCACAGCTGAAAGCCTGCATACTGCCTTCCTGAACATTCCTTAGGAGCAGGAATTATCTTTCTGCTTTGTGAAAAGAAAAGCCAAGCAGCATCTTCCAGTCTCCATCTGCATTTCAGACAGAAAGCGATGCAGGCAGCGAACGCTCATTGCCTCGCAGGGACAACGCCTGGTTCAGACATCAAAATCCTGTCAGCACTGGAAATGCGACAACCAAGTTACACTGGGATGCAAATCCTAAACCAGCATAGGTGGCCTTCCCCAGTGCTGTACCTCCACAAAGGGGGGTTCCTGTAACATTTCTACTGCTTTTTGAAGTTTCTCAGAAAAACCCATACAGGGAATGGAAACCTTTCCCAAGTTAAATTTACTTTATTTCGCTGATAGTGTCTAACACGACAAAGAGACAAGAATACATTCACTGTAGTGTGAAGAACGTAGGCTTTTTTTTTTAATACACACTGGAATGTCAAGAAAATGTGCAAATTTGAAGTTCAGCCTCTTAAATAACATGAGATGATTTGGCAAAATCATCCACCTGAGTTAAAAAAAAATAAGCCCAAGTTAGCTACCCCTTTCTTTCTCAGTATTTGTAATTAAATCATAGCTACTTTGTTCACCTAAGTTATTTTCAACATGACACCTTATCCCCTAGAATAAATATAAATATTTTACTGCCAGTGAAAGCAAGCAATTTGGAGTTCATACATGTCATGATACCTTTAAATCCTCAATTTAAACATGCCACGGTCTTTAAAAATGGTTTTTCTTTACTACATTACTGATACATTTCACAAAGTTAATTATTTAAATTACATATGAATTATTAATTGCAGATCATTAAACTAAGAAACAGAAGTCTAGAATACGCCTGTTATAATTCTACAATTTATATTTAAAAATGTTAGACATTAAAGGGCTCAGACAGAAAATCATACATCCAAATTCTCTGCTGCAATAAACACTTTATCCTTTTTCAGCTTATTTCTCTTGTGTAATAAACCTAAGGTTTAAACTTTCCAGACTTGGGGCATGAGGCTGGTGTGCTGAAGATACAGCACAAACAATAGGTTTCCATTTTTCTCCTCTGGCTGTACTCCACCCTGGCTAAGGAACTGTCTAGCAGTGCATGCCTTCATTTGCACCTTGCATTAACAAGGCACACAAGCTTTTGGACTTTAATGTAAATTAAATGTCAAGTCCAGATGCTGCCAACAGATATCACAGAAACCCCTGCTATAAGAGACCTACAGCTAATTATTCATTACAGCGTCTCAGTCATTTTTTCATACATTAATTTATGGAGCGTAGTTGAAGTCTGTCTCCCACCCACTTCAAACAAAGGAAAATAATTTGTCACACTGTACTAACTGCAAGGATAACTGAGCCATCTCCTGTACAGGGTCAGTGGGGATGGGATGGTTTCCTCCATGTTTTTACACAGGCAAACTATACATTTCATTGTCCTTTACTTGATTTTTTGCTGAGCTGCTTTTGTGGAAAGACCCCCCCTTTGCACAGGTAATCTGGTTGGAGAGAGGCAACTTTTTGGCCATGCTATGCTACTGTTCCCTATCTTCCCTCTGATCATTTCTCAGTTGACAAAAGGAAGAGTGCAGAACATGGCACACAGGCACCTTAATATTTGGGGAGGGAGCCCCAAAGGAGGCAAGCCCCTCTACTGCAAGAGCCCAGGTGCCATCCCAGCACAGTATGTTTTATTAAACTGCTTCCTTTCATATACAAAAATAGAATTGAAAGGAAAGGAGAAAAATCAACCTTCCCTGTACTTTTGTCCCCATACCAAAGCCAGGCAGAGCTCCCAGTTTCATGCAGCTCTAAGTCCCCAGATCTGAGAGTATTAAATGAGCTGCCAACCACCCAGCTAGTCATGGCCACCACATTTATATAAATGTTAATACCCTGATTGCTTCCCTTTACTTTGACTTTACTGGATTAACCCTTTTCATAATGTATCCTATTCACTTCAAAGAGAGGTGGGACCTAGGCTGCAAACTCCAGTTGAGTAAGCAAATATGCTTCACCACCTCATTAAAGAAATTAACAAAAAAAAAGCAAATCCCCAAGTACCTTCATTTGCTTTGAAAGAGTTGAAATACTTTCTTTTTTTTTGTCCTACATTTGAAATACTACTTCAAAATAAAATTAAAGAAAGTTTAACATGTCTTCTAAATAAATCATAAGTGCATATGTAAGAACAAGGGGAAGAGAGTGGACCAACATCTCTGCACCACAATGAAAAAGAGGAGAAAAAAAAAATCATAATCAAGTAGCATCTTTATTTTTTGTTTAAAATACTTCCATAGACTTTTCATAGCTTAGGAAAGAGAAAACAGGAATAAAGGCATTCAGAAAGTTATGCTACTGCATTTCTGCTTAAATGAAAAGCAAAGTCAGCAATGTCAAGAGGGTCTTTAAAAAGGCAACACAAATGAAACCAAAGCAGACGCTGGACTGCCCCACCCAACAGCTGCTCTAGCGAAGAACATTGGAAGGTAAAGGCACAGACCTTCCCGTTTCTTTTCTGCGAGCAAAGGATCTTTTCTCCAAAACTACCCACCTGTTCTCTTTAATTACTCACCTACAAATTAAAACAACCTGCAGCAACAGTACAAAGAAAAACCGTCATAAGACACCTGAAGGAAAACTCTCTCTAATCAAAGCAAGCTCTTTACTCTCATTTTATATATTTTAAAAGACAGACATTCCTACCTGTAGATCTCAGTACTGAGGAGTTACAAACCTGTTAATGCTGGCTGTAACTGCCACACTTCAGCTGCCTGGTATGTAGGATTACACAGCTGTATCTATCTCTATTAATGTTCAAGTTTTCTCATCTTAAAAAAAATCCCTT
>VZTT01014019.1:0-24956 GCA_013400855.1 Buphagus erythrorhynchus | reverse complement strand
ACCACCGAAGTTCAGGAGCAGGGTGTGCATACAGCAATAGCCTAGGCCAGACCTCTGACTATTAGGTTTTGTTACTTCAGCTCACTCTCTCTACGTCAGGCACGCCCTAGATAATCCATCTCAAGTGACAGTCACCAAACTACTACATACTGCTGCATAAAATGATTATATTGGGTAGCAGACAGTAGCTGTATTGACCAAAGTTTTAGCCTACAACTCTAAACTGCCAGCTCAAAGGATTTTTGCATGGCCACAATTCCAGCTCAGAGCAGCAATTAATAGCAATCTTCGCACAATTTAAGCTCAGAGAAGTTGAAGATCTCCAGACCAGACTGGTGGCAGCCACTGCAGCTGTCTTAATGACAAAAGGGTGGTTTCAGCAGAGCTGCCAGTGGACAGGTGTTTGTAGCACAGCTTCAGTTTCTTGTTTCATGTGGGGAAAGGAGCTCTGCTGACAGTCTGTACCACGGGGGCAGCCAAGGACTCTGCTGTTAAGCACTGCCAAAGTAGAAAACTACTGATGGAAAGAAACAACCTTATTTTTTTACAAGGTCTGGTGGTATCTGAAGGAGGGAAGTTGGAGGCCAGTTAAATGTTGACCAATATTGATCAGGACTGTGAACCATAAAGAGGTCTGAGAAAATAGCAAAAAGGGAAACATCCATGTAAGCTTCCACTACAGAATCTCACAATCTTGTGAGAGCCAGTGCTAAATGCAACTTTTAATTCTCAGCTGAAGGAACTGATGCATAGGAAGGCATTTCTTGAACTCAAAGTCAAGCATAAAAATCGTGACAAAAATTGGATCAAAATCCAGCTTTCCCAATTTCCTGCAATGAAAAGCAGCTGTCACAGAAGGCCATTTTCTAAATAAATATATGCATCAGGGGGTGCCAGTCAGGCAAGGATCCAAAAATTCAAGGGTCAGGTGCCATTCAATATTTGAATCAGTACAATAAAACATTACATAAATATTTAAACAGGCTCTCTTGCTCCAAAATACTCTTGGAATGTATTTCAGCCACTTGCTTTCAAAGTTTATAACTGACATTCCCTTCTTTCTTCTGTCCTGTGGAACCTCTGAAAAAACCCATTGCCTGTTCATCCACAACACATCTGACAGCGGTTCGCTGGTCTGATTTGAATGTGCTGCTTTCAGTCAGCAAGTACAAATAGATAAATCTCAAGTGGTGAAATCCTATATCCTTGGCTCTTTATGAGCTCTTGTTCTAAATCCACTCCCAGTTTCTCTGAAAAAACCAAATCAAAAACCAAAACCTGAAACTCCAGAACACTCTCCATTTTTACATCTCATTTATAACCTCTGTCTTCAAAAGCTAATTGCTTGGGCTCCATTTCAGTTGTTCTCACAAAGTGTGCTATAAAACAGTGTAAGATGCAATTTGTCATTAGACACTTACAAACTATGGAGGACACACATTTGCTTAGATCTCAATATAGATCTCAATAAGTCAAAGGCCAGGGACAAAAACATTTTGATATTCCACATGCAATTGAACCTCCCAATTGTTTTAGTCAGTCATTAATATAAGTTATGATCTTGTAGGGCAATATTTCCCTACTGTCAGTCACTACCTGTGCTGCCCAACCCAGCCCCTACTTTTAAACTACGTGACATTCAATGAGCTGGAAGTTGCTGTAACTGGAGGTAGAAGCCCAGCAGATGTGCATTGCCAATAACTCACCTGGATGCACACTCTAACAATTCAATACACTGAATTGCAGCTCTGCTGGAGATTCCCATCCTGACATCTCCACAGTCACACTCAGTATTGATTTGTATGAATCTGCTCCTACCTCAGCCTTCATTTCCCTGTGCTTCTGTGTCCTAGGCCTGTCAATGTACCTAAGTGCCAAAACAGCTGAAGTTTCTCTTGAAAATAAAGTTTAAAAGTATTTTAAAAGATATTTCAGTAACACATCCTAAGAATCACTAATTTTTTTCATAATAAACACATTAACTACCGACCACAGAAATTTGACATTGCATCTGACACCTGCAGAGTTATGCTTCTGCTGGTAGCAACAGCTTGTTCATAGATGCTTCTAGTAGCACCTAGGCAAGTTGTTTAGAGATTAATAGCAAAACCAAACAAAAATCCAGACCCAAATCATACCCAAAAACCAAGGGACGAAAGACAGCTCTTTTAGTTTTGTTGGGCTATCAGAAGCAACAACTAACTAAATCTTTAGCATTAATGCAAAAGGAAGCTCTGATGATCCCACAGGTAAGATTACTCTGATGGAATGTACCACAGTGTATCAAAATGCTCTGAATTCATACAAACATTTCAAAAGGTAGTGCTATACTTAAATTATTTACACTCATGATGGTCCTGGAAGAGTCCAAAGGAATTAGCTGTGAGACTGTCAGTCTGAGTAAGCAAGATTTAGTCTGTGAACCTGTGCCTATCAATGAAAGCTACAGTCAGTAACTCACTGCACTAATTTCACAAACAGTATTAGAAAGGTCAGTACTTCAGCCTTTCAGACCTGGCACTTTTCAAGGCCAGCAGCCTTACACTGGGCAGCATTACTGTGTGACCTTGTGCACAGAAAGGTTGCCACCTGTGGTGCTGATATGGTGTCACTCCTGATTTGCCCTGGAAGCCGCAAGTTCATTTTTTTTAAAGATAATTAGTCAATACTACACAGCGAGGCAAATGATCCAGTGCTGTAACTGTAGCAAAGGGTTGTTTCAAGATGTAAAAAACTTGAGTAAAATAAATCAATAAGCTTGGGAGTTGTTTAAACTCTGAGGTCTTGACTACCTACACTCCCTGCACAAATTCACATATTTAACAGACCTCCTTAGCTTCTCAATGAAGTGCATTGACTACACATCCAGCTTACAAAAACAATTTGCAGCACTCTCTGAAAAATAAATTGTGAAAAACACAAGAAGACCTTTTCTTTAGTCACACGTGGTAGAGACTGTTTCACTGTCTACTGCCTGCATTTTCCATAAAGCAGAGCGGTATAGGGTACTGGTAATGATAGTTTTCAATTTATCACTCTGGAACTTCAGATGGGAAAAGGACGAGACCAGCAAGCCATTGCTTTTGACACTAGAAAGAGCCTCACTAATGGGAAGGCACAGCCTGCAGTGGCATGGACAACCAGATTGTAACTCCTGCACCAGATGCAGTGCCAACAGTGAGTCTTTGCCCATATAAACTGCTTGAAGTCAATTAATCAGCATATAAAAGAGCTTCAGCAAAAGCCATTTGCATTTTAAGCAGTGGCCATCCTTCTTCAGCATCTGACCTTCCAGTTTCAAAGTTTCCATGTTTTTTCTGGATGACCATAACCATCCAGCATGCTTGCCACAAGACAAACATTGGTTTGCAAATGTCCAGTATCAAGGTGTGTTCTTTCCTGTAGATGACACCAACCAGGGGTGCTGAAGGCAAAAGGATCCATCTCAGAGATCTGCATAAAATCAAACAATTTAGAAACTCCTCCAAGATGGCAAGATGAACCTTCTCTGATCCACAGGGGCACTTCCCACATGCAACATGTTCTGCTGAGCTGTCTCTGCAACATGAGTCTTTGAATTGCACTTCCCACCTTCCTCTGTGAACATGAGGTTTCAAGCAACATTTGTTGCCAGGATGCATTGCTAACACATAATATATTGGCTGGAAATTAGTATTTCATCTCAGAGAGAGAAAATGTTACAGCAGCTTCTTCAGAGGCAATGCATACTGAAGCGTTTGAGAAGAAATTTTCTAAGACAAACAGAGCAAACTTACAATCAAGAGCAGACAGATCTATTTGAGACAAACAACTAAATTCTGCCCTTTAAGACACACTGCAGATTCAATCCCCTGCAGGAAGGAGATCTGTGCTATTCTGCTGCAGAAGAGTGTTATTTCTCCAAGTTGAGCTTTGGGTATTTATTATAGGAATAACTTCTGACTGATGAGCAAGACTTGCTTCTCTTTTCCTGGTGATGCTTTGCAAAAGCCATTCAAGTTCTGGCATTCCTGGGGATAGATGAACTTATATGTAACGTTTCCTCCCCAAATCCAGCAAATCTAAATACCAGCAAGAACTATCCAGCCTTCAAACACAAACCCCAGACTCATTTCACACAGAGGACTGCCCCATTGACTGGTGGACTCAGCATACACCAGGGGAGGAAGGTGTGGAGATTCCCTTCTGCCTTCTGCCAGCTTTCAAGAGACAAAGTGTAACACCCCTTACATCCTGGAGAGATTTCTGAGAGAAAATGACAAAGCAAGGCAAAAGCAAATAGAGCAACTCAGAGGAAATAAGGAAAAAGGAAGAGAAAGCCAACAATTCTTCTATAGTGACTAACAAGGATATAACTGAGTGACTAAGTACCATCAGCTCTCAGCCAAAGATTTCACACTACAAGTTGATGGGAATAATTTCCAGCTCAGGTTCCCCCTGCTCCAGCAACAAGCCAGAGGAGTTGTCCACCTTAAGTGCTTATTTTCATAATTAATTTTAAAAAACCCAAAAAACAAAACCAAAGTTTTCCTCAGACAAGGAAAACAAAAAAAGAAGGCATTAGAAAACATAGAGGACAAGGCATCTAAGAGTATGATACCACAGACAATCAACAAAACATTTAGCATAACTTTAGCTAATTATGCACAGCATTGTCATACACTTCATCTTACCAGGAAATATGAAGCCAAAACATTAACCTCAAGTCAAACAGCAAAACAAAAATAAGAGAAGTGATATTGATTCATTGTATCTGTTGAGTAATCAACATTCTTACCATTAGCAATGAGCTACAAATTTTCTGGATAAGCTATTTTTAACCTTGGAAAAATTAAATCAAGATTGAGGGGGACTAAAAGAAATATAGCAGGGTTAGATCTGTGAAAAATAAATTAAAACAAACAAACCAGAATAGAGGGTTCAAATGTGTAATTCCACAGTGAGATGGATCTCTGCATCCAGCTTCCAGCATTTAGTTTTCACTAGAACCTAAAGATGGTCACAGTCTCATTTAGTCAAAACAATGGTGAGTCTTTTGACTACTGCATTAGCCCTTATTTCACATTCATTAAAACCTTCAGGTTTTTTTATCTACTTAACAGACAGAGTAAAAGGATTTAAATATGCCATTTTCTGCTACAATCCTTGGGGCAGGAAAAATATAATGAATGTTTCAGAGCTACTGTATGGTAACCATAGCAGGCAAAATCAATTACTGCTCAGAGGATCTGGAGATAACACACAGGTTTTATCATCTATTTGAAATGTAGTTTGTTTTTTTTTCCTTCTGCATTTCCTCCCCCGTTCTCTTCAGAAATTTCTTTTCTCATACATTAGAATCTGGCCCAAAGAATCCTACTGACTTATGTTTAGAGATAAGGATTTGTCATGATACTGTACAGTATTCCCACCTATGCACTCCTGTTTATCTGAGATTAAAATCAAATCCTTCACAGATTACTACTTCTGCCTTTCACACCAAGTTTGGCTACATCAAACATAATTATCAGAAACACCGAACAAACTGAACACTGTGTTAGCTGGACAGACAGCCTCAAAAGAGAAACTGCAGGACACACTCAGGGAATTGTCAAAAGCATGTGACATGGTCTGGGACTTTTGGGATGAATAACATTAAAAAAAGGAATTAAGTAAGAGCTGGTGCTTTAAATGAAGTAAGTGTTCTAGAAAGGGAAGATCTTGAAATCATGTTCATATAGGTCGGAACAATAGGAAACAATGTCTGTGTAAATGATGCCAAGCTCAAAACCAATAAAAGGAAATAAATTTTAACATAATCTGTAATTGGATTGTGGAATTTACTGCCACAGGAAGATGGCAAGGCCAAAACCATAATGGGATTAAGAACTGACTCAGTATGTGTATCGATATTGACAGTACCTAGAGCTGAGTTGAACACTGAAATTGTGGAAATAAATATTATTCCTCATGCTTCAGGATATCCAGTCCCTAACCACTAAGGAACAAGGTGAAGCCTAATAAAGCAAGTTGATATCCCCATGAACCTCTCTGTCAGTGTTTCTCCTCTGAGTTATCTGGTGCTGACCATAAGCGTGTAAAGGCAACCGAACAGATGTGTCCCGAACACAATCTAAGAAATCAGCTATGACAACTTTACTAACAGCTAATCCCATATCCCTGAATCAAGCCTAGGATAGCCAACTGAAGGATTCAAAAAGGTTTAATAAAGCTGATGAAACAGAAACTAAGCACTGAGGTGTTTACCACTACCTTTCCTCATTCATCAGCCTTTGAACAGCAGTTGTGTGACATTGGCAAACCTTCCCTTTGCTTCCTCAAAAATACCACAAGTGACAAAACCTCTCTCCCCTTTCCCCCCTCCATCCCACAGTAGACACTGAACACATAATCCAGAAACTGATGCTCAAAAAGTACAGTCCACAGATACTTCCACTGCAGTCACGCCATCTAGCAATATATTTCATTCCTCTATAAAGTTATTTTAAAACAAGATCTCTCCAACCTTCTCAAGCCATTTTTACCAAGGAACAATTAAGCATGCTATTCCAATTAATTTAAAAGATGATCTGTTAGCTGTGGCTCATAATGCTGCATAAGCATTTTGGTATTTCTGTGGAGTACCATGCATCTTGCATGCTTACTGAGATACAATAATGGAATGGTATAGCAAATTTCCAACTCATCTCCCTAAGCTTCTTTCAGTCATTTCCACATGCATGGAAAACCAATGAGATATCTCGCAGTAACTGCTTTTTGTTTGAGCAGTTTAATATTCTATCTCAAAGTAAACAAATAACTCTTTTGCACCCAAAATAGTGTCAAAACAGAGACCTGAGTGAAGTGTTGGGAGGAGGTAATGCATGAACTTAGAGCAGAAGAGCGAAGAGAATGAACACAACTGGAGTAAGAAAAAAAAAAGAGTGGAAGAAAGATGAGAAATAAAGGATAGGAAGAAAACAGCAGACAGTGAAAAGTTGTGCCAAAAATCTAAATGAGCAAAACAAAAGCATGTATCCTTAGTTCTACCTCAAAAGGCTACAGCTTTCTTTCAAGAACATATCTTGGCAGGAATAAGGATTTCATTTTGACTTTAAAAAGAAAAGTTAAAAAACATCCCTGCACACAACCCAAACATTTCTTCCACAAACTGCCAAATTTTCAGGCTGCTGTTTTGTATGGGGAAGCTTAAGTACATCCACAGTTTGATGCCCAGTCACTCATAAACAGTTGACACACTTCTTAGTTAGTGACTGTTTTAAACCAAAGCTTGATAATGCCTAGGATTAAGATTTTGGGTGTGGAGTCAAACTAACTAATTATGACAGGGGAGAGGAGGGCATGCACAACAATATACCTGTGGCCTTTCCCAAACTGCTAAATTACACAAATGGTTTAGTAATAAAACCCAGTGGAATTTATCAGTTGAGTAACACTTTCTAGAAGCTTGAGTAAATGAGGGGAGCTTGAGAGGAGGGAAGGGAGTTGAGAGCTGCAGCAGCTGCTGCTTTTACTAATGAATTTGATGAACTGTGAACTGCCTCACTGAAAACAGAGCGTCCAGGGTTTTATGCTGCTTGTGACCACAGGAGTTCAGCAAGAGAGTCTGGCCTATTCACATTACAGATTTCCCCTGTGGAAGAGTGATTTTCTCACAGCACCATGAGGGATTAGTTGAGAAAAATGGTCAAAACAATGCTCGTGTAATAAAGACTAGCAAAAAACGCCAAAAAAACAATAGCTCAGGAGAAAGGTGACAATTTCACCTCTCTTACAGGTCAGCTCCAAGCCCTTCTTGTCTCATTTCAGACAAGTTTCTGAAGATCAGAATTCTTTTTTTCCTACTGCACATGGGAAACCTTCTTTAGCTTCTTTCTCCTCTTGTTCAGAAGAGCTAAAAAGCCTATTGATTTAAATAGGTAAACGTTAATTTTTTGCTCCCACACTTGTGGCTTAATTCCATTAACTTGCTGCAACACTGGGACCTGAAAGCTTCTGCCACGGGTGAGAAGTCCCCTCAACACCCCCTCTGTATGGCTGTGAGCAAGACTTCCCAAAGCCAAGAGCTTCCATCTCCAATTTCCACAGAGGCACTAGAAGGTCATATCGAGGTCCACTGAGAAAACTGGATTGCTTAAAAAATAAATATGTAAAAAATAATTACCCCCCCTCCAAATTATGGTCTTATACTGCTACTATACAAAATGCAGTTCATATATTAGAAATCTCATTTACCTTCTTGTTAATTTTTGACAACTTTTTTTTCCCCTTAAATGAAACACAGATGAACTGGGTTCACTCCTGTGTGTAATCAATTCCACTGTGAAATTTCAGCACAGACCTGCAAATCTTTCATTTCAGAGCTATAATAAAGGTACTGGAAAACTCCAAGTCCTGTCCTATAAGGTCTATGCTTTATCTCTAATGGTTTAAAAAATGTTACAAAACAAAACAGGAGTTATGCTTAGCAAAAGCTACATTTGAGCCTTAAATAAATAAATTAAACCATTTCTTTAATCCCAGTAAATGCTCTATCACATGGTAACGTGGAGGGGGCAAATTGCCCAGTCGCATCTCAGCATTGTTTCTTCTCACCAATCTGTATAAACGCAGAGATGAAACTATTCTACTAAATTTTTCCTGCACCATGAAAACACCAATTCCAACAGTTCATTTGCACATGCTGAGCACACACTGTCTAGGTCAGTAGTCAATACAAGACCTCAGCCAGCACTAAATTAATGGCACAGTGTGACACTAAAAGGTACCACACTGCCAGAAATGACGTCCTCCTGGTCAGATGCAACACAGATCCTCAAAGTCGCTACAAGCAGGGTGTTGGGAAAATTCTGGCTCAGATCCTCACACCCAGATTTGCTCCTGAGCTCCAGCTATGAAAGGATCCGGCATTGCTACCAAGAGAAGCAGAGATGTCTACACCTCAGCACAGGAGAGGCTGCACTTTGGATATGTGATGTCCAAACTGCCTTTTTATACTGTACTTGCTCCTTCACAGAAATACAAGTTAACATTCAATTAGAAATTGGAACCATTCTCAAACAAGGGCAGACCTACATGACAAAAGAAGAAAAACAGGGGAGGGGGAATGAAGTCAAGCATTATGACTCAAAATATGGTATGTTTTAACACGTTTGAAGTATCTGTTACAAAAATATTTGTTAAAAGTTTACAGTTGTCCCAATCTGAGATGCAAAGAACATATCTGGATTAAGCAGGCAGGAAATGTGAAATGTGCCAGGACACAGCAAAATTTAAATATATCAATAAATACAGCTACTAGAAGCATAGTTCCCATTTTTTCCATCTCATGACCTTGCATTAGCATAAAGTTCTGAAATATCTGTCCTACCCTCTTATTTACCCATGATGAAAGAGAAAGGCAGATCATGTATCTTCTCTCCCTGTTCCAAACTCCTTAGAGTTAGGAATCCATGATCAGAACTGTGATGAACTGGAAGATCACCACATTGCTCCAATTAGCATGCAACCAAGCAAACAAATTAAATTTAACACAAGTCAGTATCAGAGTATTTACTGAATGGCTGTATTTTGGCCAACTAATGAAATATCTGAGTATTCTACATTAAAGGTACCACAGTTTGGGTTTTTTGGGGGTGTGCATGTTTGTTTTTAAGGTTAATAAGGCCAGGGTCATTTAAAACTTACCACTAAAGCAGTAATGAAAACTAGAGAAAATTCCTGCTTAGATGTAAATTACAAATGTGAGGGGAAAAGTGACAAGCAAAAAAAAAAACTCCCAATGTTCTGGGCTTTTTTTTCCTCCTTTCCTCCTTTTTTTTTCCTATAGTGTTATTCATTTACCTACCTGATGCCAAAAAGAAGGGAGTGTTTTGGTTTTGTTGGGTTTTATTCCCTTTAACTTAAAACTAAAACAGACCCCAAAACCCCATGCTGGCTATAAAAATAGAGAAGCCTGCACTCTTAAATCCTATCACATCCCAACCTACCCACACCTTGGTCCTTTCCAGGACATCCTTTAATCAGCAGAGACCTTGGGAGGCTCTGGGCCAGCCTGTTCATTCAGAGGGGCCCTGGGAGACTGTCAGTGTCAGGGAGGTGGCAGACAGGCCACTGATCCCCTGGCAAAGCAGCTGCCCAAGGCCCTGCAAGCCAGGTCAGCCAGGAGAGAGCACAGGCAGGCTGCAGTTTATGTAAAATTTAAGTTACAAGTTACTCAGGAGAAGGAGACATCAAACACAGCAGAGATGAGCTGAGGAAGTTCTTGTAATTTGCATTTCCAAGGTCCACATCCCTTAGCTCCATTTGCTGCATGCCAAAATACTCATTCATTCCCCACCACTGCTTTCTTCAATTGTGTGCAAACTGCCTCTGGCCACATTTAATTACCAGGATATTTATATTCTTGATTTACATGCCTAAATGTGTACATTAAGGCTCAAATCCTGAATGCAATCAGTGAGACAATCTAGGCAAAGAAGACAGCAGGGTTTGATACTAGCATGCACTAGCAAAGGAAGGACAAAAAAATGACTTTCAGGAATCTTTGAACAGAGGTATTTTTGGAGCCAAACATTTCTACAGTTTTTTAAGAATTCCCAACTACCACCACAAATAGTACTTTTCATTTGGACTGCAGCAATGCAAAGAAACCAACAGCTAATGACCAACCCTAAAAAAACCAAGGTCGAAGGTTGTCCTCTTGCATTCACCACCATGGCTCTGCAATGGTTAAAAGGTCCCCACAGCTGTGCTGGCATCATTGATTAGGGTGAACAAGGAAGCGACAGAAAAATAAAGCCACCTTAATTTCAAGCTCCATTAGAACTGAAGGACTTGGGGGCGGGGGGAGAAATCAATGTTTGGCAAATGAGAAAGGACAAAATCTGCAAAAGGAAAAATGCATTTTCAGGCTAAGCTAATGCAAACAATAGATTGTGAACAGCACTTGAGGTTGGCCCTTTAAGGTTGTGTCAGCATTTCCATTTATAAACTCTGATTTTAGTTACACTCTAGTAGATTACCACATGCTTTAGTATTATTCTAGCAGATACACAAAATATATCACAAATGGTAACACAAATAGCAGTAAGAGCTCAATTGTTGAATAATGCACCCTTTCAGTACCTGATGTCAGAGCAAGAATCTTTAAATTACGAGTCATACACAAACATACATACACACAAACAGAACATACGGGGCTCAGGAGAGCATCCTTGGACCCAGATTCTATCAACACTAAAGTAGAAGTTAAAGCTACCTTTGATACAAAACCTGTTTACAGTACTTTGAAAAGCTTCAGATTACCCAGATACTTAATTTCAGTCTGTCTCTCCTGCCACTTGGAGAGATTTCAGTCTAACCCTCTGCCCTCATTTAGATAAAAGCTCTTATTTCTGTATCAGGACCTCCAGAGAGCTACTCAGTCAATACTCTGAATATCCACACCCAGAAATCAAAACCAAACCCTAGTATGCAACCTTTCATTTCAGTTCTGCCTAGGTCAGAAGGTCAAGGTGAAACCTGAACAAATGAGGTAATTCAACAAAATTTTCCTTCAGTGTAATGGAGCTAGGCCTTCACCTCGAACTTTCTAAGCAGATAAGCAATGCATGCAAGGAGAGCTTGTGTCAGCTTCTAGCATTCATTTCACAAATCTGCACAGATGTGGACTGAGCCAGAAAAATGAAAGCAAACCATTTTTTAAATTACCACCATGACTTTGGGCTTGTATTTTTCAAAACAAGCATACAGGTTAGTATCAAGTCAAGTGACATGTTCAAAATACAAAGACCACAGTAAAGCATAACATACATTGTAACCAGTCAAATTACCTCAGCAGGAATAAATCAGACCTTGATGTAGCAACTAACTCCTACCTGGTACCCCAAAAATCAGTTTGACAGAGCAGCACTGAATCTCTGTGATCTCCACAAATAAACCAAACAGCACAAGTGCAGGGGCCAGGTCCCACCTCACACCTTACAATAGAACAGCCTATCCACAGTCTTGGAATAATTCCTCCTCTGGCTGCCAACCTGAGAGAGGATCTGCTGTGACAGTCCTCATTAGAAGAGGACATCATAGTTTACATCTTTGGAAGAGTGAAGAAATACCTTTTCTGAGCAGAATGGCAATGTTATGTTTTTATGCACATAACCCATCTTTTGGATACAGATTTGCATGCTCAAGTCTTACCTTGGATTTTTAAAAGCCAAAAAGAAGCAAACAAAAAGACCCAAGCACATAAATACATGCTAAATATGAGATGAAGAAGCACCTAACACATTCCATTTTGAAAAGGTTTTGCCAAAATAGGCCATTTTGACAATTTAGAAAAATCTTGATCTTTATAAACTCCTGATGTAAGAATTATTGTAAAATGGATTTACTGCAAGAAGTGTTTGTTATTCTGCATGCAATTTAGTAACACTAACTTTGAAATGAGAGAGGAAAAATACAAATTCCTATAATTTAATGGCAAGCCTGGAATCTTTTACATAATCTTCCCGGCCTACTGCTCTAGTGGGAGACATTTCCTGGACTCACAACCCTTTTATGTCCAAGCAATCTACATTTTACAACTGATAAATAATTCAGATAATTAATTGAGCTGCAATTTGGTGCACTTTTTAGTCAGCACTATAGAGGTTCCATTTAAAGAGGTTCTGTACAGAAAGTCCCTCCTGATGGTTAACCCAAGCTGAAACTTCTATTAAGGTGAATTCCTAGATTCTCTGAATGTCTCACACCAGCATCCTGGGACTTCATGCCCTAGGATGCTCCTCTCTGATTTTTCTTGCTGCTTTATTCTCTATATAAGGAATAGGGTATTTCCTGGCATTCTCCTTCTGGAGTGCGGATTGCCATGAGTTGAGAGATTAGATTCTAGCATATCTCTCCGTGCTGGCCTCCCACAGGCTGCTAGAACAGACTACACTGGTAGAAAGAACAGAGACAATAAATAAATCCTTTAGGTAAGAATGCAGGGAAAGCTCAAGCAAACTGTCAGAGAACCTCTAGATGCAAAGGAGCGATGTGGAAACACATGGCAGAAAGTCTAAACAGTATTTTCATGCTGTAAGAGCTTTGATAGAATTCAAAATTCAGCAGAACCCTAAAATTCATACAACAAAGATTGAATTTGCAGCCTTCACACAACTGCAACAGTCAGCAAAGGCTGTGCATCAGGTCTGTGCTTCTGGCACAAATGCCCATATTCACCACCTTCTCCTGTGCTGGGGTGCACAGAGGTTGCACCAATGCAGCCCCACCACCTCTTCAGAGGGAAGAGGGCTGAGACCTCCAGTTGCAGGTGCTTACCCAGAAAAAGTTTCAGTCTCTTTGCCAAATGATGCTGTAAAGTATTTATGAATTGATACCTGCTCAAATTGAAGATTAAGGGACAGATACGAGGAACCACATAGACAAGAAAATTGATGTGTTAAAGAATCTACAAATGACAATTAAGTTTCAGATGGGATTTCAGGCTAAATAAACTTGCTGCAAACTACACAGAGCTGTGAGTCTATGTTGAGCATCAGGAAAAGACAGATCTGAGGAAGGACAGTTGAGCCTATGACACTGAGATGATCAAGTGTGGACCAAGTTCATGAAGAATATGTGAAGAAGTTTTTGCTGGTTAAAAAAAGTAATGATAATGCCAGAAGGCACAGGATGAGGGCTTGATGCAGAACAGAACAGGCTTTCTCAATTCACAGAATTAAAGCTTACCAGTATACCTGGGTAAATACTGAGTAACAGCAGAGGAACAGTAAAGTCCTGTAAAGAAATAAACCAGACCCCTTCCTTATATCACTCTGCACTCTGCCTTCCAGATACAATGGGAACAGCTTATGGAGGAAGGATTCTACACAGTACACAGGGACAGCTTCATCTGTCCTAAAAGAAACACATCTGAAGACTTAAGAAACTATCTAGGAACAAGGAAAAGAAATTCCAAAGATCATCAGGAGGTATAAGAAAAAGTAACAGAGAAAGAAACTTTTGTAGCACATCTTTATCTAAAGCATCAAATAATTTAAAGACCTTCTTGATTAACAGAGGTAATTAGAGGACTATCAGCAGTGTCTAACACAAAGGTCCTCTTATGTAACTGTCTAACACAAAGGTCCTCTTACATAACTAACAAAAACTTAATAAAAACTGTTCTAATAGTGTTGATGACTGCATACCAGAACCTACAGATGGGAACAGAGACTTAGCCATATTCTAAGCAAGTAACTTTCAGGTACAGACCACAGATGACACCAGACAGACAGCTTGAGATGTGACTGCAAATATCCTCAGAGGAGAGGATGATGCTTTGCAAGACATAGAATCCTTGCACTCATTAAGTGCAAAAACAAGCAGGGACAAAACATTTAAAACTGACACTTGGCTCATATGCCTCCAAGATGATCTGAAGTGGAGCCCCTTGCCATGCTTCCTCTTGCAAATCACTTTTGGCTAACTGACTGTGAATGTTTTCTGCACATGGCCTGCAAAAAAAAAAAGTAAGATTCAAAGCACACAAACATTAGGCCTCAGAGAAGAGCTGTTGAAGTGGTCAGTGATTAAATCACTAGTGTTAATCATGATTCAACACAGCAAACAGGGAACTTTGATTTAAATGATTGATTTTAATCCTGTTTCTCATTTGTACTTTTTAGCTGTTTTCCTGAAGAAAGGGCTGAATCTCATTGGCTGATTTGGCCATTTAAACACACTGATTCACAATTAACCACTGGTTTTATGTTAAATTCAGAGCTTCTCCTGAACAGAAGGATACATTCAAATATTGACAGGGGTAATTAAAAAAAGTTACTGGAGATAAGAAAACATGCCAAGATTACTACCATAATATACCAGAATCACCATTTCAAATAAGGCCTTGAGATCTGGTATAACTAAGAAAGAAGAATATCTTCACATTTTAGTTAGGTAACCAGCAATAATATAAAATATGATTATTATGCAATCATATCCATTTTCTCATGTGCCACAAATCTCAGCTCCAAAGAGTCAAGCACTCCATTGCTTCTGGGCTTGAGAATCTATGACAAGATTCCTCTTACAACAGAAAGGAGAAACAGTAGAAAACAAAGAATTAACAGCAGTAGTAAACCTTAAAAAAAAAAAAAGGGAAAAGGAAAAAGAGGCAAGAGTTGTTGAAAAAAATCTAGACAGAATGAGGTCAAGAAAGACATGTACCAAGTTTAACATCACCAATTAGAAAGACAACAGCATCAGAAACTGGGACAAAGGGATAAAATGAGAAAAGACAGAAAGTGAACAATGCCAGTGGTTTAGAGCTCTCACTCTATGATCAAGCAACAGATAAAGTCTCCAGAGAGTACTAATCTTTAGTGAAAGAGAGGCCTTCAAAAACTGGCATGAAATAAGTATGCCTGAAGACAGGAGACCACAGGTCTCCTAACACTAACATGAGATTCAGCGAAGGGTCCTGCATCCAAAATGGGTGGCACCAAATGCAAAAATAAAATATACATTAGGTAAAATGGGGTAATTTCACATGCTTCCCTTCTCCTCCTGAAGTTAAGTAGTACTTCTGCAAAAAAAGAAAGAAGAGCTTAACTCTCCTGACCCTCCTAAGTGAGCCATCTGCCAGAAAGGAGAGAAAAGATGAGCTTCAAAATGACTAACCAGTAATTCAGACTGTTACCTTCAATGCAACCCACAACATCAATTCCATTACCAGCTCTTAACTGAGTAATGAATATTGCAGGTTTCATCACGACAATATTCTACAAGGGCAGGAAATGATCAGAAAGAAAAACTAGACGGGTCACAATAATTTCTAAGACATCCAGGGAAAATTTACAGGAAACTTTGCAAGATAAAATCATCTGGTAAAGCATTTGAACCACAGCAAATTCAGTCTATCACCAAGACAAGGTTATGACATCTGTGATACAATGAAAGAAAAAAGCTATACTCACCTCTTTTGACTGTTGACTTAAATGCCCCCATTCCAACACCTCAAAATTGCCTCATAAGTGGTTCCACATGTGTTTTTCCAATCAGACATAAAAAAAGGTCTCAAAACTATGAGAGAAGCATCTCTGTGCAATTTAGGCTTGCAAGGCAAACAAAGACAGGTGCACAAAGGGAGTATAATACGTACGTAGTTCTTGACTTCAGCAAGAATTTGGAACTTAAAATACGTCTGTTATCTTGGTACTTAATGCTGCTAACTCAAATATCTTTCAGCATTGAAAGCAGCATCTCCCCGCTGAACTTCCTCCAGTAAATTAAACAGAGAGCAAGACTATCTCCATAGAAGCCTTAGAACAGCTCTGAACCACAACACAGGAAGGGCAGTGGCAAGGGCAGTGTAATTCACATGTCAGAAATGTCCCTACCTGGATGTCAGTGTCCTTCACAGGTTCAAGAGGCTCAAATGTAGTGGCTGCACTTAGACTCTCAAGTCTCTGAGAAATGTGGGATATATCAAGCCCTTTAGACCCGAGAAGAACCGACCTATAAGGAAGAAGTTGTACAGATATGAAATTAGCATTGAACAGACAGAACTCTAAACCCAGACTCGTTGTCAATATTTAGGTCAGCAGCCAGCCATGTACAGACAATACTCCCAGACGTATTACAAAAACTGCACAGAACCAAACTTTGAACAGCCCTATGTGTCTATGTAAACACCTCAGCCCTGCTGAATTCTTTCTGCTGTTCCACTGCAGTGCTGCACAGCTGCCAAGTCCTTCCAAACAGAAAAAAATGTACACCATGTTGGTAAACATCTTCAGCAGCAGCCAGAACAAGGTACTGCACTTTTTGGCTTTAGTGCCCAAAATGAAGAACAGTAGGCCCTCAGATAAATCCTTCAACTATCCTATTGTTTTTTGGAAGTAGGAGAAAGGTGGGAAGAAAAAAAATGAAACACAAGCTTTGCAGTGATTCTATAAAACAGCTTTGCAGTTATTCTATTTCTCCCAGCAGGACTCCCCAGACCTTGTGTCATGGGGTGACTGTATGATGCTTGTATCCCCAAATCGTCTGTTCTGTTGATGTTAAATATTGGATTCTGAAGCTTTAAGACTAGTTCCAGGAGTGAAGGGGGGAGAAAAAGTGCAGAGTTTTGGTATCAAATGCTCCCCTGCATCCTGCTCACAGACTGTATTGTCTGCAGTGGACAGTGAAAAAAAGCTCCCTTTTGCCTTTTTTTAGATTTTTTTTTTTAATCAATTGAGGAAAGACGGTTCCTTAGACTGTGTTTTTTCCTCCTTTTTCTTAGAATTGTCTGAACCTGCTCCAGACTGAAAACCCAGGGGAGCACGGGGAGCTCACACCTGTGGCCCACCAGGCCTGGCCTGGGCCACAGCATTTTCCAGTGCCGGAGGGACTGAGAACAGCCTGAGTGAGCCAAGCTACAACCCACAAAAAGGACTCTTCTAAATTTGTCATCTCTTCAGAGCAGTAAGAAGTTTTGCTGTTCAATATTGTTCATTTTTGTGCTGGAAAGTGCTTTGCCTGTTAAATAAACAGGTCTTTTTCTCCACTTCTCTCCGAGAAAATATTTTTCCCCAAACCAATTAAAAGAAGAACTGCTTAAATCTGTTTCCTAAAAAAAGCCCATTCAAAAGTTTCCTCCCAAATTTGCCCTAAACCAGGACACCTTGGAAAGCAAACCCATGAACAGCTTCCACCCCTTGTGCAGTCTCCAGTGCTCCGTACTTACGCCTTCACATCCGCAGTCTCCTGGGAGGTGCGGGTCAGGGTGCGGGAGCGCAGCCGCTCCCCGGCCTGCTGGATCTCCTGCAGGTTGCGTTCCACATGTGGGAGCTCTGAGATCCCTTCTGTCTCTGCTGCCAGCTGCTCTGCCTGCTGCAGCAGCTCTCCAAAGCCTTCCGTGTCCATCTCTGCTGCAGCTTTCGCTCAAGACACACAGAAACCTTCAGGGAAAAAAGGAAAATTCTTGCTGAGCTATAACAGTTTCTACGCTTGTGGAGTCACAGACAGACCAGGTCTTCTAGAACAGGATACAGTGTCTATCCTCCCCAGGCATTAAACATCAAGGAAATCCTTTCAAGTGGCCTCAGAGACCTTTCCCTTGCAGGCCTACAGTCTATAGGCCTGTGAGAATCAGGATGCAGATGCCATATCACAGGTCATATTTTGCCTTAAAACAAAGGAGAGTGAAAGCAGAGAAGTCCTTTTGAAGAATTTGGTGTTAATTTAGCTATAAACTACGTGTATACACACATAAATAGATTGCTTGCAGCACCGGACTCTGTGATCCTTATGGGTCCCTTCCCATTCTATGATTCTATATTTTTACATATTATGAAGGACGATGCATACATGTGCAATCATAGGAATATACGAGGGCTGAAAACAAACATGAACATGAAGTTAAATTAATAGCAAAACAGTTGAGTTTTAGATGTACACAGACAGCCATAACTAGCTATCTGTTAAAATGTGTTGCTCCATATGTCATTAACCCCCAGCCAAAATAAATAAGTGCATGTTCTTCCAGTTTAGAAGACCTGTGTCTAAATTCAGTGTCTGCAGGTAGTTTTACCAGTGTAAGAACTCCTTGCATTGACTCAGTGACAAAATAATTAAAGAAATTAAAGCACAAGGCAAGGGCTGTAACAGAAGAGACATTAAATGCATCATGCAGTTCTAAATTCAGAATGGAGCCTGTTATTTTTACAGAAAGGACAAAAGCATATGTGCTTGGGATCACTACAGAAAAAGTGATTTAGGTGCAATGGTGTCCACATCAATGAAATATGAAAACCAAAACCTCAATTGCACACACCAAATCATGGTTTGCAGTTAAACCAGCTACAAGCAATAAGCATCAGACACCTCTGTAAAGCCACAGAAGATCACAGAAATCTGTGGTGCTGAATGGTGCTAGAGAAATGGAAATCTTCAGTACAGTCCCTCTCTCATAGCTTTTGCACGCAAACCCAGAGGGCCTGGGATGAATAAGAGAAACCAGATCTCAAGCATTAACTCCAACTGTTTATCATTTACTCAAAAGTAAAATCAGTGTAGACTATCTGGTTCAAGGAAGCCTCCTAAGAAGAAAACAGGGATTTTTACAGATCAACAATAGTCTGCAATTCAAGTATTTCTTTGTACTCCTCAACTGTACCAAAACAATTTTTGACAAGAAAGAATCTGAACATTCCTCACATTTTCAGTCTCACCACCGTTCCCAAGTACAACCACCCAGCAGCAGTAGCAGCGCTTTCCTCTGTCTGGACAAATGATTTAAAAGCACTGCATGATGATTCATTCAGACATATGCAGTTTGAGAGAGACACCGATCCCTCCTGCCTGGGTGCCAGGACAAACCCTAACAGCAGCATCCAGGAATGGAGAATTTCTCAAGCACTCCCCACACACTTCTGGAAAGCTGGGGGAGGGAATGATTGTATTTGCAATGACTTGTTAATAAGGTGAGATAGCAGAGACCGGATCTGTTTGAACAGATTAGCATGCCACCGAGATGGAGTGGAGCAGGGAGGAAGGAGGGTGGAAATAAGCAGTTTCATGCCCTGCAATGCAGCACAGAACATCTTCCCAGTGTTTACTTGCAATAACTCAGATGCACCCCTGCAAGGAACAGCCTCTGTTGGCAGACACTGACCAGAACAGCCACACTCCTGTACATCCAAAGACTGATCAGATCCTCCAGAAGCAGTGACTGTGAGAACAACACAGACATCAGCTTGATTTGATCCAATCTGGCCCACCTCCTCTTTTCATTACCAAGATAAAAAGCTGGGAGTGTAAAAAGCACCAACTTCTCAGATTGCTGAAACCAAAAGCGTGAAAAATCAATGCTACAGAACTACTCCCAAACCTGCATTTTTTACCTGCAGACACCACGTTAATACCATGCTAGGTCTGTCACATAAGTTTGCCTATGTAGGACAATTGCAACAATTCTGTGAGACTGAACCCAATTCAGGAAATATGGCATAAACTGGTTATTTTGGAGCAAGTTAAAGTACCTGTGATTATAACCAAGCACTGGATGCAACATCTCAGACAGCCAGCACTAAACATCTTTTTCTAAGTGACAGAATTCAAATATTTAGACTGAATATTCCTATATTTGTAACAGCACAAATAGCTTTGTCTCCACCCTGACAGAATGTACTGCATTCAAGAGACTGCAGTCTGACTCTTCATGCTGCTGTGCAAGATGGAAACTGCTTACACAGTAACAAGCACAGCGATGGCAGAGTTTCATGTCTGGCTGGGGAAGGAGCAACAACCAACACCTAAGAGAAAGAAAATACTTCAGAAATTAAATTAACTTCAGTGAAACCAAAATGACCTTGGGCTAAAAGCCAGGACTGAAAAAGCTCTTCTGTAAAACAACTTTGATGACTTATCAATAGAAGCTGCTGCATTAGACTACGATTCCATTAAACCTCAGTTTAATTTCCCCATCATTTAAAACCACACATAAGCACTATATATTGTACAAGTTGACTAAGTTTAAGCCACAAAAAAAAACCCAGAACAGATGACAGGTTTCTTAAGTCTATTCAGACTGATTATAATTGATGATTTCGTACCTAAAAAACACTAAAAACTCCTCAAGAACACTACAATGCCATCTTAGGAAGAAAGCTGTAGCTGTTCTACTCCAAATAAAGCCACAATGAACATTTTACTGTACTATATTCAGAAATACACAAAGCCGAAATACTCCAGTGCATGTGCAAGTGTCTGCTGTACTTCACACATTGACAGGGTTTGTGTCAACTGACCAATTAACTTTAAGAAACAGTAAAAAAATTAGGTTTTTCCAGTGCTCTGGGAAAAAGAAAGGAAGAAGATATCACAGGGGAGAAGGAAAGCCTCACCCACTACATTCAGAGTAGCTGATGAACCAAGAGTTTCACAAGTTGTAGAAAGATTCTTCAAAACAGGAAACAAAAAGGAAGAAATCAGTGTTAATTTCTCGAAGGGGCTCCCACCTCAAAATGCTCAAGATACCCAGTCTGATGAGTCAGGAGCAGCTTCTTGTGGAAAGAAAACACAAGAGCACAAGTAGTAAGAGCAAGCCAGCAGTGCTCTACTTCCGAGAGCTGAGCTCTGAGATAAAAGTGCTTTTCTGACAGGCTCCAAACCTGGGCTGCTACAGAGCGTGGAGCAGCTTCTGTCTACTAATAATGAATTAATGTCTACAACATGAATAAGTAAAAGGTCCATTTTGCAGGCCTGGGGAATTCTGTCTGAGCAGCAGCAATAATACCCAACTCTGGCATGGCACATGGCATAAGCAGACATCCAGGCATTTCAGAGAAGTCAGCAATGTGTCCCCGGTGTTACAGACAGGGGAAGTGATTAAGAAACATAGAGACGATAACCAAAGAGCAGGTGGACAATTGTACAACTCAAATATATGCTGCACATTTTCAGCACACCATCCTCTTGTCTGTAAAATACAATATTTATCAAACCTAACAGCAGGAAAGCTTCCATACCCTAACTACACTAAATCCAGGTAAAATCCCAATAGGCCACCTTAAAAACAAATACCTGAAAGATTCAAGCTATATTTGGTACCCCGTCTGGTACAACAGCCTGTTCCCCATGCAGCAAAAGGCAGATGCAGGAAAATCCTGAACAGACCACATAACAAACTTCCAAAACTTTTGTTTCTTCTACCACGATCAATTAATGCTCCTCTGCCTCCATAAAAATGCTTTCAGTCATGCATTATCTTCTTCTTCATCTCATCTGTAGGTAGATATGCAAAGGTCCTATCTTCTTATGACCCCAGAGAGCCCTTGCAGTAGGGATGTTGAACAAAGATGCTCTTTTCAGAGTTTTAAAGGCAGTAACATTGGGTTACCTGCACTGTGAGAAAGGACAAGAAAGGGCACACAATGCTTCTCTACACTGTTCACTATTTAAAGTGGACCTGAATAGCAGGCATTTGAAGTGATTTCTACCAAAACACACTATCACACATTTGTCAACACTTCCTTTTATCTGCCATAAATTCCTCGTAATGGTCTCAAGTCCCCACTGTTCTGAATAACTGACTCAGCTGGCAATTTTGCCATCTTACCACTTCCCCTTTTTTTTAAACACTTAGTCTTTATTTTAAGCACCCAACTCAGCAGGGCAATAACTTGCACAGGGTGGCAAACTGACCCTTAATAGATAGAGCATTTGGTTCAGTATTTTAAGTTCCTTACATGAAAACTCATGTCCTTCTCCCTCACTGAATTTCCTGTCATAGCTGCACCACAGAAACCTTATGCATTTAGATGACAAAATCACATAAATTCTTCCTAACAATTTTAAGCTTTTTCTATTTGCAAGTTTTCCCAAGGAGTAGGAAAACTTTTGAAGACACAACATAAGTGAAACAGCACTAAAGCACATAGAAAATGCTGTTCCTTTCTCGCTACCACCTTAGCTCTCCATGCCATAACTTCTGTCCCTAGAACAGCATGACCAAACTGCAGGAGAAGAGAAGCAGCCCTTCTTTGCACCTGGACTTTAATTCAAGCCCTTCCACTTACTGGAGTACTTCCAGTATCTGAAGGGGTCCTACAGCAAAGCCAGAGAGGGAGTCTTTGTCAGGAACTACAGCGATAGGACACGGAGTAATAGATAAGCATTGAAAGAGGGGAAATTTAAGAAGAAATTCTCTACTGTGAGGGTACACTGGCACAGGTTGCCCTGGGAGGGTGTGACAGTCCCATCCCTGCCAGTGTTCAAGGCCAGGTTGGATAATGCCTTGAGCAACCTGGTCTAGCAGAAGGTGTCCCTGTCCATGGTAGGGGGGGTGGAACGAGATAAGCTTTAAAGGCCCTTCCAATCCCCTAACGTTCTATGAATTCCTAGGAACCAACCAGCAAACCCGCAGTGGGGAAGAACGACCCCCATACACAAGACTCGAAACAGACACCAAACAACACACAAACGCAAACCCGTTCTCCTGAAACCTTCCCAGACAACCAACTTCTGCTTCCTGAAGCACCAACACTGCACTTTGGTTAAACTAAACTCCCCTTCTACAGCCGAGCTTGGCACTGCCGACCAGCACAAACCCGCTCAAAGAACAGACCCCTCCTCGCGCACCCACAGCCAGCCCCGCTGCATTAGCACGGGTTATTGACAGCAGAGGGCCCACGAGGAGGCCTGGAGCGCTCCCAGCCAGCCTCCCGCCGCAGCGGCCTGCAAGGGCCACACACAGAGCCATGGGCGAGGAGCCATTGCCGGGGGCTCCGGACACAGGGGGAAGGAAGCAGCGAGCACCGGAGACGGGGAAGAAGCGGGGGAAAGAGGCGGAGGGGCGCTAAACCCCGGCTGGCCCGCGCGGCGCCCGCACCTCACCTGCGCTCCGCGCCGCCCGCCGCGCCCGCCGTGCCCGCGCCGCGCGCCCCCATTGGCTGCGCTCTCGCTCTTCCCCGCGCTCCCATTGGCCGAGCCACCGCACGTCCTGGCGCCGCGTGCTTCTATTGGCCCAGCCGCCGCTCTCCTCCGCGTGCCGGTTCCCGCCCCCTCGCGAGAACAACTTTGTGGAGACACTCGGAGGGGGGCGCGGACCGAATGTGCGGAGGGCGACTGCCTCCGGAGTCCGCGGGTTCGAGGCTGCCGCCGTCTCCGCGAGCCGCGCCGAGCGCCGCGCCGAAATAAGAGATATACAGACAGAAATAAGGCGCATAGGGTTGTTCCTCTCTATTCCCCCTCTCCCTTCTTAGTCAGCGCTGACTCTTGCTGGCAAACCCCGTCTGTGAGCTGGTTCTTTGGGAGGTAAAATGAGGATAACGAATTCATCCCGATTTTGCCTCCTATGGCCAAATACAACATCAAACAAACTCACAGCCAGCAGGTACTCTCACCATCACCTGTACAATGGTGTCCTAAGGGTGTATTGGGGTCCGCTGTGTTTGGTCCCCTCTTGGGCACACACACGATAGCCCTAAAACAGATATTGCAATGACACAGGATTTGTCGGGCAAAATCTGGGAACTGGGAATTTCATGGACCTGCAAGGCAGCAGCCTGCTTGTGTAAGAGGTAATGTCTGGATCTTGCTATTGTTCCAAAACATCACCCATCAAATCTTCAAAGCTGAATAGATTTCCCCATTAATACAGTCTCTATTTCCAAATTTTCCCATATAAAAAGCAGTTCCCAGGCCAGAGGCAGCACTGGCACCGGCTGTAGTCTCTCCTCCTAATTGCCAAGTGCATGCAGGGGGTCAGGGTACATTCTTGCCTGTCGTTTCGCTTTGAGGGAAGCACTTGTCCCCGGCAGGATGCCCTGGTGGAATGATGCTCTAGTAGGAAAGATGCCTTGTTGGGATGATTGTCCTGATGTGATGGGTGTCCTGATAGGATGGGTGTCCCGGGAGGGTGGCCGTGCCACCCCAGCTCTCCCTGAGCCCTTCCAGGCTCCCGGGGCAGCTCTCCAGAGCGGGGAGAGTCCTGGTTCGCCCGGAGACCGGCGCTGGTGCCCTTCGGGACGTGATGGGAGAACAGCGAACTGAGGGGCCGGGACTGGGAAAGAGCAGACACAGGCAGGGACCGAGGGAGGCGGAGACAGGCAGGGAGCCGGGACCGGGCGGGCGGCGGTGCTGCGGGCAGGCAGGTGGCAGCAGATCCCTGTGGAAGGGCTCGGCGGCACCGGGAGCGGAGCCGCCCGGGAGAGCCGCTCCTGGGGCGGGACCCGGGTCCTCTGCACAGGGGGCAAGGAGTGCTGTCCCCTCTGTGGGTGTCTGTCCCTCCACACTGGGCGCACAGAGCGCCTGTTCCCTTGCCCAGGATGCGCAGGGTGCTGTCCCCTCTACATCAGGTGCCTGTACCCTCCATACTGGGTGATCATCCCAAGAGCGTAGGGTGCTTCTCATCTCTGTGCCAGGGGTTTTAGACTGGATATTAGTCAAAATACTCTACTGAAAGTGTTGTCAAGCCCTGGAAC
>VZTT01014009.1:67540-83209 GCA_013400855.1 Buphagus erythrorhynchus | reverse complement strand
GTGTCCCATTGGTCGCGGGTCTGTTCCTCCCCTCCCCCCGAGTTTAAAAGTGCCCGCCATCTTCTCTCTCTCTTTCTCCTCTTACCATGTGGATGACAAAATAAATTGTGGACCATTTTTCCCACGGGAGAAAAGAGCCTCCTTTAGTCTTTTACTTTTGTCCTTGTCAAATATCCAAATATCCTCTCCTCCCTGGTTAGGAGCTAGCCAAAAGCCAGGGCAAGAGAGGGTAGTTACAACAGGTTGATTTTGTTTTGTTTTTTGGTTTTTTTTTTTTGGTTTTTTTTTGGTTTTTTTTGGTTTTTTTTGGTTTTTTTTTTTTTTTTTTTTGTTTTTGTTTTTTTTTTTTTGTTGTTGTTGTTTTTTTTTTCTATGTCCAAAAGTGGGAAGTAAAACAATCTGGTATCTGCTTCAAATCTGGCAACCTAGACATAGGTGAATTTAGGATTTGGAGGGCTTGTTTTGAGAAAGGAACAGGCTCACAGAGAATCCTTTGATAGGATTGTCCCCACTTCTTTACAGTTTCTGAGGATCAGGAGCTTCCTTGTCCAAAAATGTCCTGGGGTACCTGTTTTGTGACTGACAATGACACGGACATATTCCTGGCAATGTTACTACAACTGAACTGGAACTTCTCATCTCTCCACCCACTCATCCTAGGCTGGAGCTACAGTTAAGATCTAGAACTCCACAGCATCCCTGACAGGTGTTATATATATTAAACACTTCATGCACATATTTTTCTTTAATTCATGTCTAGATTGGTCACAATATATTTTACCTGGACCTAAGAATAGGCTTCTTAAAATAAAGAGGGTGTCTACCCAGGGAAGAGGATTTGGCACAATCTGCCAAATATAACAGGTGAGCTATTGTTTCTAAAAAGACTAAAGGAATCCAAAATAAGGTACTTGTGTCCTAGAATAGAAATATCCATGCTGGGAGTATCCTTTCTGGAAGTGAGCCAGGAATAACTCGGTGGAATAATGCTCTGAGGGGCTCACCCCCTTCTGTTGGCTCATGGGATTTTCCTTCAAAATGTGAAGCGGTCAACACAAACCTAGTGCTGCACACAGAGACGTGCTTGATTATCTTAGCATACAGTCTCTTCTCAGTTTCTCTCAGACTTGCTATTAAACACTGTTTCACAAAGCTCCTGGTGTTAGCCAAATTAATTTATTAAGTGTGCTTTCCACAGAAGTCATGCTGTTATTTCTTTGTAGGAAAAGAGCAGGCAATGAAGAATGTATTTTTCTTTTCAGATGTTGTTCTAAGTGCCATAGATAAATGGCTAGTTTGAGTAACATTATTGTGGGACAAATGGATCACTTCTCTCATGTATGTCTGCCTTGGTTTGTGTATGTGGGCTTGTTAGCAGAAACAGGGATGAGAGGAGACTGAGAACTGGTGGTGCTCATGCAGAACACATTCTTTAGTACTATGACTCTTTCTTTTAGGTTCTTTGCCCTTTCCTCATCTAACTCTGAGGTAACTGTGTCCATTGCTAATGTCCAGGATCCCATCAGCCTCTGTTATTGTGCTCTGTGGTTCTGCTGCTGCTTTGCCTCTCCTTGGCCCCAACAGTGGGCTGAGCAGGGAAGCAGCTTCTGGGTAGGTTTGCCCATGGTTCCTGATGTACAGGGAGAAACTGTTGATGTTACTGCTGTTGCTGGGTAGTGCAGAAGTGCAAATATCTTTACAGGCATGAAAGAATTGAGTTCTATCCAGGCATTTACTAGTTATGTATTTGTTCACAGTCCCGCAAACAGCCAGTTCAGAGATGGAACAGGGTACATCTGCTTACTCTGCCTCCCATTCCTGTGATTTAAAGGACACTCCTAATCATGACTTTCTTATTCCTGCCACAACTGCTTATATGTCTGAAAGGAGCTCGGCTGAGAGTACTGACATTTCTTAATGATATTTTGATCATTCTTCTGTAAATTATACTATTAGGAAACATGCCATGAGGAATAGAGGAAAAGGAATGGAGAATTTTACTTTCAGCCAAGCTTAGGTGGGTAAACTTAGCTACAGCCCTGGATGCTCAAGGGCCTTCCAAGATGTGCTGAAGATATTTGGGGTCACTACTAAATACAAATAAACTTTGGGTTAGATCCTTGAAAATTTAACAGTTTTTTTTTAAATAGACTGTCACCATACTACTTTTGTAGTCTTTAGCTCACCATGTTCTCATAGCTTCATGAGCAAAATTATGTCACCACTGCTGCAGCTCAGAAGCCATTATTGTGCTGGGTACAGCAGCACAGAATTTGGAGATTAACCTCTCCATGCCGAGTGGGGAGGGAGGCAGCTCTGATGGGAGGTCAGGCTGGTGGCAATTAATGGCCTTTTCATCATATTCAAGTACTTTGGTCTATTCTGGTAGCTGGTGGCTTAGGTAGGAGAGATTAAATTTCTGGGAGATAAAATATAAGGGAGGGAGAAGAAAACGGGAGGCAAAATATGAGATGTGTGACACATTGCATTGATGCAGTTCTCTTGGCAGTTCGTGAATGACACAGCAAATCCCAGACACCACAGTGTTGATTCTGTGGGTTGTGATACAACTCCTCATGTTCAGCCTACCCAGATCAGAGGATTTATCATCAGTAACTGTCACAGACAGAAGCCAAATCTGTTAAAAACAATCTAACATCAATGGAAGGTGGGACTGGAGCTTGCAGCAGTTTTAGAAGGTTTTTTTATTTGTATTTTGTTCCATGATGTGTGAAACTGCATGGATGAGGTGATTCCCCTTTTCTTCTCCGGTCCTCTGGCTACCTCTGGACCAGAGAGGGGTGGGAAATCCTCATAGACAAAGGCAAAAAACCAAAGAAGGCTCTTTTCTCCCGTAGGAAAATATGGCCCACAGTTTATTGTGTGACGCACGTGGCGAAAGGAGAAAAAGAGCGAGAGAGAAGATGGCGGGCACTTTTAAACTCAGGGAAAGGGCAGGGGGAGGAACAGACCCGCGACCAATGGGACACCGCCGACGGGGAGGGGCGAAAGGAAGGACTACCACACCACAGCTTGGGTGGGGGAGAATGGGACAAACCATTCAGTGCAAATATAAAACGATTTCTTAGGTCAATACAACATATGGACCTGAATCTGGGGCTCTGTTCAGATTCACCTCTCCTACCCAGTGATATTTAATCATGGTGCAAAGGGACTTTACTCTGTAAGAGAGAGAAATCTCCACTGACAGAAACAGTTTTGCAAGTTGGAAAGAAACAAGTGAGTCTTTTATCAATAACACATCCTGGATGTTTGCAAAACCACAAACCTATCTGAAGTAAGTCAAGATAATCTTTCAAAACCGCCTTCAGCATCACCCTGAGACTGGGATTTTATTGTTAACTTAATAAAATGGTCTTTTTTTTTGTTTTCATGACATGATTTACAGGGGAGACTGCACAACCTCACTTGGTTTTTGGTTGCAGCCTGCATGGCCAAGTTCTCATTGCTTCCAGTCTTTGGTAAGCAGGCACAGCCTGATCAAACATGTTGGCCCACCCTGTAGCTCCACTTCTGGTTACACTATGGGTCAGCACTTAGAATAGGAAAAAGTTTGTTTTACCTGGTGTGTTCCTGTATGAAGCAGGAAAAAGGTAATTCTTGATATTTAAGGTCTACTTCCAGATGCTTTTATAGAACTATCCAGCCTAGACAATCTTATCAAAGTCATGTCTACTTAAGGGCATTTAATTTAGGCACTTTTTTCCCTCCATAAGAAAATACTAAAGTTCTCAATTTCTCCCATGAGCACATTTTTGCAGAGTTCAGTGCTAAACTAAAAACCACAAAAAACTATAGCCAACTCATCTAAGGAGAAGCTGGGAAATACAAAATAACTTCTGAATTTCCTAAGGGGTAACATACAGAGGTATCACACCTGCAATTTTTCTATCCCAAGTTAATGTATGTGTTGCCATTTGCAAGTAGTAGTTTAGCCATTCTGATTCAAAATTCTTTAGTCAAGCTGACCACGCATGCATAAATTGAGGTTACAGGAAACAAATATTGCTTCTCCATTTTTACCCCTCTAAAACCTTTAAATATTTCAGGTACATTTAAAATGGAACTTAGCAGAATTCATACCATTATTGGTGACTAGAGCCAAGTGATCAATCTTAGAATAATCCCTGGAGTCCACTAGCATTTCCTTGCACATGGGTGCTTTCAGAAAGCAAGTAAATTACCTGTTTAGTAATATTAAAGTGAATTGATGTACTAACCTGCAAGCTATAATTTAAGGAGTCAAAAGCCTTTCTCTCCCCACCCCCTTCCACAGAAATTAACAACTCCAGTAACATATTTTTTTTGTACTGCTGTTCTCTCTCCAGTAAAATATACTTTATTATTATTTGGAGGCTTTATCCCTATATGACAACCAGTATCAAGAATAATATTATGCCAATAACCTGGTTTGCTAAGTATTAATACAAGGAAAATTATGCTAAGAGCACTGTGTGAGTTTAATTGCAATTCACACTTTAATATTTTGATGCAGCTGTAAAAATGTAGAATGAAAAACATTAAAATTCTATTAGATACGAATGAATTGTGTTGTGGAGGAGGATATGAGCTGTACTTACCTTAATGAAGCACATTCTACTTCCCATCTCTGTTTTGATCCAGCATGTGCATGATTTCATAGAAAGGTTCAACACAGGTTCTATAGAACAAGTTAGAAATTAATGCAGGGTTGTATATTTTTGCATCAAATAATCAGAAACAAAGTCTAAATAATGTAGATTATCTTGCTTATGAAGTGTTTATGTCAAACACTTAATTTTCTTTATGTAGAATTTGTGATTGTTTAGAATGGATCCTATTAGGTTTATTTTTTTTCTTCTTTTCTAGGCTTAAGATTTCCAGGTTTAGATGCATTTAATAAAATGGCATTCTGAGAAATATTCAGAGATTCATCCTCTTCCATTGTTTTCCTAATAGAAATGACGTTGTTAAACTGCTGTGCTTTCTCTGCTCTTTCTAGTCGTAAATACAAGATGCAGTGTGGTAGCAATGCTTCTGTGTAGCTGAATCATAGATTTGCTTAGGTTGGAAAAGACCTTTAGGATCATCAAGTCCAAATGTAACCCAAACACTCCCAAGCTCATGACTAAACCATGTCCCCAAGGGCCACATCTACACATCTTGTAAATACCTCCAGTGACTCCACCACTTCCCTGGGCAGTCTGTTCAATGTTTGATAGCCCTTTCAGTGAAGAAATCTTTCCCAATACCCAATCTAAAACCTCTTCTGGTACAACTTGAGGCTCTTTCTTCTTGCCCTATTGCTTGATCTGACATTCAGACTGAAATATGTAGGACTTTGTGATTTCAGGCAAATCACTCACGCTCTTCTCAGCTTTTGTTTCAGTAGCTACGAGTTAAAAATAAAAATCTTTCACCATCCCTAGGCTATTTTTCTGATTAGATAAGGACATTACTTGTATCCATTTTCCTCCTAGATTACTCTATTTTCAGAGAAGCGCATATACAGGTGGGAATGATCCTACTTCCACTTACTCAAAGGGAACGTAGTGTACAGTAGTAACACCTTCCTTAATATATCAGTCACAAGGACAAGATAGCCACAAGTCATTCTGGGGTCAGCACTTTGGTGTGGCACTCCTGACAGCACTACCAGACTTCATGGAAGTCTAATGACCCAGCTCATATCTCCACAGATGACAGCAGAGCACCACTAGAACTGATCTGTTCACCAGCTACATGCAACTGATATTAAATAGTGGTTTACTCCTTTTCCTTTGAATCATGTGCAGGTAGGGGATGATGCCAGCATGTGTGTTAAATTGTTCTCCTTAATGAAATACATATTCAGAGTGAAACCAGGGCTGGTCATAGCCACATTTACCTCTTCTTATCAGGTTTAACTTTCAAAGGGCAGTGTAGTTTTCTACTAGCCTCAGTGCATTTCTTTTTTCAGGGTGTGAGAACAATTTAAACAAACACATATTTGTACACCACATTTCCAGCCTGAGTATTCTTACTTGAAAATTGCATCCTTTAACATCTCAAGGCTTGCAACACCTTACCTTTTCCTCTCCAAATTCTCCTGCCCCTCCTGATCTGGGTACTTTGTTGTACCTGGTTCTCTTGTCTTCTGCTTGCACTCACAGGCTGAGCACAGCTGACTGCACATTTCTCTCATTCTCAAATCTAAATCCATCCATGTGTCTTGAATGAGCAACTTACACAGGGATCTTCTCAATTAAAATGTTCAGAGTCATTAAACTAACTAATGATGGAAACTTCAGTAGAAATGATGCTGTAATGAGACAAGCTTTCATCATCTTGCTGAGGAAAACATATTTCACTTGATTCAGATAAATTATATGCCCCCACATATTATGATCAATATTTTAGCAAGAGTTAGCATTTTAACTATGTCACTTCTGAGCAATGAATAATCATGTCAAGTATATGAAAAATGAGTAATGACAGATATCACTGGACTGGTACGTTTTCTGCTTCTCAAAATGATGTTTAAATTTTTACAAAAATGTTGTGTAAAGGATTCAATGACTCTAGCTTGTTCCTTCTAATGGGGTGTCTATCCTTTAACACTGTGACTGCTCTTGAAGTACAGGTTATCATAACAAATTTTAAAATATGTTCAAATAATTCTATATTGTGACAGAGGAAAATGGAAAGTTGAAATGACAATAAGACTGGATTTCAGAAATTGAAGACCAACCACTAAAATGACTCTTCTTGCATAGTGGCAGTAGTACTCAGAAGTTTGTGGCTTTGCCACTAATAGGAAATGTGAAAGGTATAAAGTACATTTATCAGGAGAAAGATCTAAAATAAATAAAGATTTTAAAAATAACATGCAGAAAACTACAGCAGCTGTCCTGACCCAAGCATGTTTTAATTTGTTTAGTTACTTGCATCTGCTTACTGTATTGTCTCTTTTGTGTACAGCCTTCCCAAAGGTTCCTGCCCTAATTTTAAAAACTTTTATGCTTGACATACATTCTTGAAATTACATTCAAAAACCAGGACCAAAGGAACTGTTTTGATTTTTCCTCTAAAAATGCCAATACTGTTTCAAGCACCTACTTAAGAAAATCCTTGCCTCTTGTAAGGGCTGTTGAATGAACCATCAGCAAATATGTGCAGGTCTTAGAAAGATCAGGAAGCATTTGCCAGTGTAAGCCAAAAAGAAACCTCTCTACGCATAGTATACTAATTTTTTCCTCAGTCAAATTATCAGACTCTTGATTACATTGGTCTGTGGTTGACTTTTTTTCTCTCAACAATGATCTGTTATGCAATTTTAAGGCTGCAATTGGGATGATATTGTTCTATATTTTTAACACCCTTATGCTGGTAGTTAGTAATTCTGCTCTTGATTGACTTATTTTTTGATGTCTACCAGGAGCCTGAAACTAATTTGCAAGTATGACCATTGACTTGGTGACTTGCTCTTGTAACTTGGTGTAGTGGTGCAATATTGTTCTTCTACCTTTTAAAAAACACATAAATATGGTATACTCATGAATACCATGTTTCAGTTGCTTTAAAGAAATACATCATTAGCCTCAATTTTTATTTCTGGGTCTTTAAAATTCAAACAGAGTGAAAAAGCAAGAGTCTGTGATCACTTCAGTCAATTCTTCCACCAGCTGCTCCTTGGTGATTTGCAGTATTACCTATAATAAACTCTGTTTGGTTTTAGTCACCTGCAATGTACAAAGAGTTATCTATTCCTAACAGGGTGGACAATAGGCTTTTCAGGTGTTGCCTCAGTGTAGCTGGCTGTAAGGTTTCCTTCCAATATTTAGCTATTTTAGCATAGTTCAGATACATTTCTAATTTTTCCATCATTTGATGGAAGAATAACATCAAGGAGATCACCTATTATNTATATATATTTATTTATATTATATTTAGCTCATTATATTTACATAAATACTATTCTGCTTTTAAACTCCTTGCCAAGTGTGGCTTTTCCACTCAAAGTGAAATTCTCCCTTTGTCAGTATCAGTGTCTTCCTTAGGGATGAAACAGCTAGTAATCTGTACCATATAATAGGAAAATTCACATCAATACTATCAGAAGGATGATGATCACTGACTCTTATGGCACCAGTTTTTGATACTGACAGACTGACATTCTTAAATGCATTCTCCTAAATTAGGTAATTTAAATCAATTCAATATGTAAGTCATAGTAGCAAATTTTTCACTTTGCAGCTCTTCATTATGTAGCTTGGATTAATTCTGATTTAAGAATTCTGTTTGGTTTTTTACTTTTTTTCCTCAGAATTTAATTTTCAATAAATGTGGTGACATCACAAAATGGTAAAACACCATTTGGTGCTACCCCCCTCTTCTAGCTGTGGAGATAATTTCATGAGGCACAGTCACTAAAAGCAGCAGAGTCATAAGTGAACTAGGTAAGTGACTAGGCAGTAAGTTTTTCATCAGGAATGAGGAAAAAAAAAGGCAAGTGGGAGTGGAATTGCACCCCAGGCCCACTGAGGGGAGTAAATGGAAGTTATACTACTCACTTTTGGAAATGGATTTTAAGAGCATAAGTCATTTCATCACTTTTAAAGACTTTACTCTGGGGTGCCTCAGTGCTAGAGCTGTGCAAACACATGGTAAAAGACAGTCCATGCCCCAGTGAGCTTAATAGCCTTCTTGGTTTCCCCGCGGCAATGCCATTATGCTCCAGCCCTCTTCTCTTGTGCAGGATGAAGGCCTTGCCTCCTCCTCCAGATTATTTTAGCAGACCTCTGGTTAGTGCATGGAACAAGCCCTACAGACTCTGCCGTCAGCACTACAATCCTTTCAAAGCTCACCTGGCAGGTTTCCCAGAAAAGCAAGACATGGTCATTTAAGCTGGTTGCCTGGAAAAAGACTGAATAATACTCATTCTAGCTATTTGTTTGGGATACTGGTTCTCACTTTATGAAATAAATATGCCAGACATTCATCTCTTGAATGAAAAGAAGTTGCTGCAATGGTCTTGCACTGTTCTCAGCAGAACCTTTCCAAGACCTCTCAAAGGCCTTTGACAGACCATCTCAGATGCTCTAATCCTGATGCTGTTTCTGTATTGAGTACCAGTTGCACCAGGTCCTCCAGGGCTCAGAAGGAGTGCAACTGGGGAGTTCTCTGCTCTTGTCTTCTAAGTGGGCATGAATATCTTCTTAAGTCAGAACTGGCTTTTGTTTCTTATAAGAAGCTGGGAGGGTATGAACACCCACACCCACTGATGGTCATGCAGTGCTTGAGTTTGTCAAATGGATATGTGGGCAGATGGCCTAAAGTTGTATTCTACACCATAGTATTTGTCACAATGTAGGATGTAGCATGTCCATAGGATCTGTCCATTAATGGCTGAAGTATTTGGAGGATTGGCTGTATCTGCCCATGGAAAGCAGACTCTTCTGTTTTTCTTGCAACTGACTCAAGTCTATTGCCTCCCCTCTGCATCGCCCCCCACAAATGCACCTGTAAAATGCTACAAAAATACTGTGAAATTGATCAGTTCTGTGAACAAAAACAGCACTTACCTTCACTGGGAATGTATTTGTGAAAACACAAGGATCCTGCAATTATTTTGACATAGTTTATTAATGTACTATTACTAGGAAACAAACAGTAAGTATTTATCAACCTCATCTTGGGGAAAGTCTTATGAGTTTCAGTTTTGTTTTTTATTTCTCATCAAATTCCTTTGTTTGATATTAAACATCTAGAAGAATACCCAAGGTGTTGCTTGAATATGTTGGTCCCTCATGGTTAATCCTGAACAGCTACAGGATCTGCTCTAAATATATTTGAGATACCATGTTCTAATGTTAGTAGAAGATAGGAAAGTCTTATTTTCCTAACACAAGGTGACCAGAAAATTGAGGTCGAAAGGGATGAACATAACAGAGTGATCTTATCAGAATAAAAGAAGAAAGGGGAAAGAGAAAGGAAACAAGATCAGCTTTTGTTGTCTGATATTCCACCTCCATGCTAATGCTATGTGCCATATATTATTCTTTTTGTTTCCTTCATAAAAATGAAGCTTTGCCTAGTGTTATGTTTCTGTAAAGTGCATTAGAAAATATCATCTGAAAAAATAACTGAAGACAAGACAATACTTCAGCAGCTTATGTGTAGACATCATTGCTGTAAAGTGCTTCTGCCTTGAAAGCAACATGGCAGAAAGAAGGAAACTTGATGTGAAAAGCCTTTTTACCATGCTTTTGCACTCCACTTTTCTGGCTATGTTTGTGTTTCAAAGTTGGTTTGGTAGGTTTTTTTGCACTGTGTATGACCTTTAGCTCTACTCATAAGGAACATACGATCATGCAATTGGTTAAAGCTACTACAGGGATTGTTTCTGTGTGCCAGTCTAGGAGACAGTGAGAGCCATGCGAAAGCTCTTAAGCAATTGGTTTGGTTAAAGGGAAGGATTGCAACACATGGCCAACTCTTCAATTACTCCCTATGACCCATTGTTCACAATCAGTTGGTAAGCATAACATAAAGTTTTGTTCCTTAAATCTTAGAAGAAGGAAGCCAGCTGCTTTAAATCCTGCAAAACAAAGCATTGGTCATAAACATCAAAGCAAGAAAAAAAGAAACAAAAAGGCAGGGGGATGGATGGCAGAGAAAGATCAAACTGTGATGATTCTAATTAATTAATGAAATGTCTACTTCAAAGTCAAGTTCGTTTCGATTTTTTTTCTCATAAAGCCTCTACTTTTCGCCAGTGGTGCCCTCCAAATTCCTAGTTCTGTGAGTCTCCCATTTGCTCTTCACAGATTTGCAGATTTGCATCTGCTTTCCAGTAGATCTTTTTGGTTACTTGTTCCTGAAGTTACTTTACTGGAGCATTTGACAACAGTCTCTGTCTTGCCTAGTTCTGAAAGTTTAGACTATCCTGACAGTGTTTTAAGAGCTGTCTGGCTAATGTGCTGTTTGACGGTAATACGTAGGAATCTTATTGTTGCTGCCTTTTTCCCTCTTAATTTTTTCTGACAGTGGCAAAACATCAAGTGGAGCTGTGCCTTGGTCAAGTAGGGTCACACAGTGTCACAGTCTTAGCACCACAAGACTTCTAGCACAACTGCTGAGTTATCAATGTTCATCTCTTGAAAGTGTTAGTTCGCAACCTATATCAGGGAGGACTTTGTCACCACCTGAATGGCATTCCTGGGTGACATGTGATCAAGAAACAGAGGTACCAAAAGAGGAAGCTGAAAACCCCTATGGCCAATTCACTTCCAGTCATTGTGGGACCTTATAATATCCACTGTGAGCCTTATAGGATCAGAGTGTGATGAAACTCAGTGTGTCCTGGCAGGTAGCTCTGGACACATCCTACCATATGAGATGTAAGAGCTTGCCATTATGAACTCCACTATAACAAAAATGTCAAAATGCCATGTTTCCTAAAGAAGTGTGGAGAAACGTACTGAAGGAATGATTATTCAACAGGACATGAAAACATTCCCCCTTCTTACTGTAAGTATACATTAAAGCGATTATTGTTTTAAATTAATCCTGTTTCATAAAACAGGAGTAGCAACTCTAATAAGAATAGTTCTGCACAGTTAAATGAATCAACTTGCTCAGGCAGCGTGGAGTTGATAATTACAATTAAGATGGTAGGAAAATAAAGATTGCCTATACATACACACTTGTAATTGAGCAACAACATGCTTTCAGTAACTAAAATCCTTATGTACTTCGAAAGAGGAAATTTAGCCATAGAGGCAGAACATGATGGGTTCCTACTTTATGTATACACACCTCAATGGTGTTTTTTTTGTGATATAGCAGCTTTAGAATACATAAGATTTATGTATCCATAAGATTTATGTATGCCAACTCCTGCCTGTTCTCATAGAGTTGTGCCTACCTTCAAACAGATGCTAATATTAGCTTAATTTTCAATGTATTAATGTAATCTGTGTGCTTTATCTAAGGTGTAAGTTTGTTCTCTGTACATGTTTAGTGCTGTATGAATGAGCCACAGAAAGAAAAATCAATCATTGCTTCACAGAGAAATATGAACTCTGTTAGCTTCATTTTTCACACTGTGAAAATGACTTGACCTTCCTTTCCTCAGAAATCCAAATATCTCCAATCTGTATTCATAGTTGGACACAAATTTTCCATTAGCATTTTCTGGATAGAAAACTGGGATTTCATTATTCGAGTTTTGGGGGAAAATAAGTTTTTCTTTGGATAAAATGGAGTGTTCTCAGCAGAAAAGGTTTCTGTGCTGTCTCACAAGGGCTGCGGTTCAATTACCTTTTGCCTCTGTGGCTGTGGACTGCTGGCCTCGGCCTGTCTCACCTGACCCACCATGGACAGTCTAATCTCTCCTCCTTCAGGAACAGGGACATTGGGGCAGGTAGTGGCAGCTGTACCCCGGCCTTTGGAGCACTAAACAGGCCTTTGTTACTAGTTCACTCTTTCCTCGTTGCCTTTGTATGTTCCTTTGCATACAGACTACAAATGTACTTTGGGTAAGGAGATTATCAAGGGATGTAGGTAGGTTTGAAAGAGAAAGGATGAGGCTGGGATGTCCCTTCCCTGCTTCAAACTCTCTTCTCCACTGTTTGCTGCTAAACCTGATGAAGGAGAAGTTTGACTGTTTTGGTGCAACCCCAGCAGCTCCAATAGTTGCACAGTGTTTTCAGCTTGTGAGGCCACCTATGCCTTGGCCACAGCAGCCACCGGAGGTGTCTAGGCATCTGTGCCTTCATTAGAGGGACACTCCAGCCGGACTCCTCATCTAACCCTAAATGGGGACAACCGCCCAAGCCACCTACGAGGAGCATCTCGCCGGGAAGCTGGCTCTGTTCTTGTCGAGCAGGCTGGGCAGGGGCAGGGCAGCTGGCACAGGGCAGGGCCAGGCCGGTGGAATGCCAGCAGGGCTCCCGCCTGCAGCCTCGTCGGCAAAAGCGGAGCCTGACCTGTGCTGAGCCAGCATTCCCCTTTGTAGCAGGCTGCCGGGCTGGGCTGCAGTGCACAGGGCCAGGAGGCCTTGCTGATCTTATTATCCCTGTTCTGAGCTGTTGCAGGTGCTGGGAACTGCAGTTGTATTTTCCGCTATAACTGTAGAAGAGGTCACGCTTAGGGCAGCTGATTTTTCTATTCCTGGCAGTTCAGGTAAATGAACCTTTCGCTGTGTGGAGCCAGAGCTGGGACAGCCTCATGCTTGTGCTTGCCCCTGAGCTGGGGCCTTGTAGAGGGTGCTGGATCCTTGTGCCAGCAGCCAGGCACTGGGCGAACAGCTACACCCCGACATGTCCCCGCAGCCCTTTGCTCCTGTAGGCCAGGTCTCGGTGAGCAGGCCAGCTCGTGGTGCACTGGTGTGTGTCCTGGTTATGTGTAGCCAAGTGTGGCAGCTGGCAGCAGGGCTGCTGTGTCCCTGGGGAGAGGGCTGGGCAAAGCACTGTCCCCTCCACCCCTGTGGTAACAGATGTGTGTCCAGCGCAGGGCTCCAGTGGAGCATGGCCTGGGTGTCTACAATGGTGACACTCAGGTGCATCCTTGGGGGTTTGAAACCGACTGCAAAATGCTGTTTGAAACTGACAGTAAAAAGCTGCTTCATTCACAAACTTTGTCACAGACCTTGGGGAGCTCCAGGTGCCAAACATGCAACTTCTGAGGAGATCGATTACCTCTGCTATTGAACGTCATGGGGACAGCAGGTTTGCTTGGTGATGAAGGATCTCCCACTCCTTTGCTGGAATGAGTTCTGAAAGCCTTTTCAGGATCTGTTCTGTGCATCTTTTGCTAGTTTCTGAAGAATTGAAAAGGGTTTGCTTTAAGAAAGTGAAGGTGCTTATACCTGGGAAGTGATTTTTCTTTCTGTTCGATAAAAGCCCTTGGCCTCTTGCAGACTGCTTTGGTGCAGGGATGACTGGCTAGCAGCCAAAAGACCCTCTGAGAAAACAGGAAGCAGAACTGCCACCTTTTGCAAGTCCCAGTGCTTTTAGTATGTTGTTTGAGTTTAATGGTTGAAGTTCAGTGTACTGAAAATAGGCAAGATATTGAATGTAAGTGATTAGGTGACACACTAGGCTTTTAGTTTTATTAACAGTAATTGTTTTTTTTAAAAAGCCTCTCCCTACCTGCATCTGGAGAAATGTTTTGAAAGGGTGACTCCACCTCCCATTTTGGTCTAAAGTATTGGCCAGAAATTATGATTTTGAATGGGGTCTTTAAAACCAACGATGATGCTAAAATAAGAAACAGCAAAGAGAGGAGCCCAACTCATGATATTTTAAAGCTTGAGGGCCAGAGTAGTGTGTTTGAGTCAGTGATGAAAACGCATGCAAGAAAGGAAATGCTGTGTGCACCTACCTGCCCTGGCAGGGAGAGGAGCAGTGCTTTAGGTTTGCTGGGTGTGAGTGTGGACTTTCAGCAGCGCAGCCTTGCCTGAGGTCCCTCCCTTTGGGGGCCCACAAGACACATGACGCAAATGTGAATCTTGCAGTGAAGCCCAAGTTAAGATGAACTCTGTCATGTTTGACTTCCACTGATAACAGTGCCACAGCTTTTTCCTCAGCAATATTTTTAACACAATAGCACTTATAGAACAATTGTGTACTCCTTAGGAAAGCAAAAAATTGTGGATTACATTATCTGCTCTGCTAGTGATGTAATTTATAATCTTAATTTGTTTCTTAATTCTCAGGAAGCCCATAAAGATGTTTCTGCCAGAGGGTTCTTTGGAGCCTTGCCTGTGGTGGCAGAGTTGGCTGCTACGACCAGCTGTGTTGAGTCTCCTCGGGCTGGGACACGGCTGTGAAGATGGGACCTCACCAAAATAAGGGTCATTTCAAACTTCACCAAGTCTTCAAGACTTGCTGGCATGCAGGGAAGCTCATGGAGTGATTGATTCTGAGGAAGACTGGAGTAAAAATGAAGATGGCTTTGGTCTTGTCTTTACAAAACTAATTTATGCACTTGTTTGCTCAGTGGGTATATATATTTGAAGTATTATAAATGTAAAATGGATGTGAAAAGTCATAAGATATTGGTTATTGTTAAGAAGGCAATTCAGATATGGAAGTGTGAATCTGGGTAGAGAATAATTTCATTTAGAGGACAGAGGGAGCAGTGGGCCCCTCTGTACTTCTGTATATGGGCAGCCTGGGACTTATGCTTGGCTTCTCCCTGGGATTGGTGGGGGGAGTGGGGTGGGCTCTGGAATGCCCCTGTCCAGACTGATGCCTGCAGGTGAGCTGTGCCACTGCCCATCACAGGGCAAGAGGGAAGGGTCATCATCTCAGCCGAAGAGCGGGGTGCTCCCCTGGATCCAGGCCTCACGAGGCTCGGGAGGGCCTTTTTCATCCAGCCCTCCCGGGCTGCCCGGGCCTGACTCTGCTCTGACCCTTCCCTGCCATCCTGCATCTCCCAGTGCGGCTGACCTGGAGCTCTGGCCTTGCCATGTCCTTGCAGGCAGGTTTGTCCACACGCAGGAGGTTTGGCAATTAAATGATAGGATTACAGATGCCTGATTTTGTGCGTGTGAGTTTTTTGTGGGTTTTTGTGGGTTTTTTTGTTGGTTTGTGTTTGTTTATTTATTTATTTATTTATTTATTTATTTTTAGTTCTCTCCCCTATTCCCCCTTCTCTCTCCCCCTCTACACCCCAGCTAGG
>VZTT01014009.1:38589-48628 GCA_013400855.1 Buphagus erythrorhynchus | reverse complement strand
AAACAGATTTTCTTTTTTTGTTTTTTGTTTTTTGTTTTTTGTTTTTTGTTTTTTGTTTTTTTTTTAGTTTTGTATTCACTAATTTACTGTTTGTTCTAGAGCGGCAGTGAGTGGGAGTTAAACTTTAAGTGCGCATTTGGCTTTAAAAAAACATTTAGTGTACAATTACTGCTGTTTACCATCTTATAATTGTTGTGTGTTTAGGCTTAGTCAGGCTTAGGAAGGTGGGTATCTGTAATCTTTGAGGGCTACAACTCCCTATCCTAGTTTTTACAAAAGAGAAAGTAATTATAGATATTGAGATAGATACAGAGATAACATAACACTTTGTGCTGTGATATTTTAGTGATTAGTGTAAAATAAACACATAGACAAAGAGAGAGGTTGTAGTGAAAGATGCTGTGTGTGGCTGCAGTTTCAGTCAGTGGTATTTGAGTCTGATATTCAAATCGAATCTGGGAGTCAGGACTGCTTGTCATGGAGTCCCCATATTTGCTCTTCTGTAGTTACACAGGTGCACAGTTTATAAAAAGCTAGGTTTAAGAAAGGGGCTCTATTTGTAGTAACAACTGTACGTTACACCACATCAGAGTAAGAGTAACTGCAGTATGTCTTGATTGGCAGCCTGGTGAACTGGGGTGTCAGCAGATCCAGTGACAGGGGAAATGTCTCCATCAGCCTTTTTTAGTTGACATCTTTGTTAGATAGGATATATTAGAAACGTGGATAACTGTGTATCTGGGAAAACCCAGATCTGCAACAAGGTCTCGACAGGGCTTGAAGTGTCGTTTATGAGAGCAGCGAAGAGTTGGAAGGTGCAGGTCTCCTAGTCTGAAGTCCATCACAAGAACAATTGCATGTTTCAACCTGCTGTGTAGCTTGTTGCTCAGTGAAACTGTTTGTCTTTTCAATAATGCATGGACAAAGCACTGGAGAAATATGGATGAATCCAGGTGTAAATATGTAGATGGCAGTATTTCCATTTTAGGGTTACTGAGATGTGGTCTTTGTGGCTTGGCAAAGGATATCTTGCTGACGTACATTGTCTGGATTTTCTTCACAAGGAAATGCATCTGTGTGGAACAGGCTGAGATGGGTATTTGATGCCTACAGTGGAGGTATAGATTAAGTTAAATGGGTTGATCTTCCTTTGAACCTGAGTGGAAAAAGCAGTCGTGTGAAAACAAAATGTGGCAAATATGTAACTGAAAATGCCATAGTACTTGAAAGGCATGAGAGGTAGTTAAAAAGCATCATTAGTTAAAACAGTCTTGTTCCTTTAATTCAGTTTTATGACCCACTGTAATTAGAGTAAATAGCTCCACTGTTTTTCTTGAAACCGGAGAATATTATTCAGAGCAGTCATCTGAAATTTTTCACTTAAAAATAAAATTAATGCTTTCATCTTTATTTGTCAGTAATGTTTTTGAATTACAGGTGCTCTAGAGAAACAAATCTGTTTGAGGGCTATTTTGTAGCTGAAAGACTTTGAGAAAATGTTCCTATCATTTAAAATGATCTGAGGCTCTAAGTAGTTATTGTGACTGTCACATTAACTTTCAAACTTAGAATGCAAAGGACAAATCCTTCCTTCCTTGGTAGAAGTCATATGCTGCTTTTTAACTTTTTTCACCATGATTTATTTTTAATATAATTTTAATGAAAAGGTGGATCAGGTATTACAAAGTTGTTTGTTGCTTCTCTTTTGAAGTTAGAGTGATAGGAGTTCCAGCAGTGTTACTTTATTTTTTTTAAATAATATTTTATATATTCTGCACTTAAACTTCGATTTTTGTGTTTAGTCCTATGAGTTGAAATCCATGACACTTTCTTTGGGCTTTATCTGTAGCCTTTTAAAATCAACTGATACTTTGCTGTAATAGTCTCTGGATTGAGATCACAGAGCTTGAATACTTGGGTGTTACAAAGGTGGAAAACAGGGAGAGAGGTGGTGAAGCTCAAATCCACCCTTCCATTTAAAGGGTGGAGATAAAGCCTGATACAGTACCCCACCTCTCGTTGATAAGGCTGCTCTGGCTGTGTTAATACTGCTCCTTTTTGCTGTGTTGAACTTCACCCACTGACATGAAATCCTCTCTCATAAGTGACTGGTGTACAAGCCTGCTCTGTGATTTCCAGGAGTGTCAAGGGATTCAGCTATACAAGCTTTTCCTTGTATTTGAAATGCAACTTTTTGATAGTAATAGGTAGCATGGATCAAAATGTATGATTCATCCTTCTTTGTACCCATCAAATTCTGTAACAATAGTCAAGCTAATTAATATAGTTAATTAATTTGTGCATAATAGCTGGTAGGAAAAAGCTGACCACCCACAAACCAAAAATCCTACTTTTTTTTTCAAAGAAAAAGCCTTTGTTTTGTGAATCCACTGAACATTTAAATGGTAAAATACTTTCTTCCATAAAGCATAAAATTTCAGCAATTTTATGTCAGTGGAAAATTTTTTAATTTAGAAAAGGATCATTTTTGCCAGTGGAGGAGGAAAATAGTTTTGATTTAAGAAATAAATCTGAGCATCTCTTAATAAACACTAGCTTTACTGTGGTTTTTATCTGTATGTGCTTTCATAAAAGGTTCTTTTTAGTGCAATGCACATTTGCCTAAATCCTGCAATACCTTCATGCCTTTCATGCTTGTGCATCCCAAGGCACTTTACAATCTGTAAAGTTAACATTAGAAATGCAGCACATAAAATTCCCTAAGACAATCCTTTTAAAAATGCTGAATAAAACATCTTAACTGTTAAGTTTGGATTAAATGACCCAGCAGTTGGTGCATTTTTTCTTTCTGTGGAAAATATGTTTGAAACAGATGACTGAAATGAACAAAGGCTCTGTAAATAATATGACTTCAAATGATATTCATGAAGGCCAAAATCTGCCATTCTGCAGGAGGAAGTCTAGACATGTACAAAGTTCAGCTCTGTTAATTAAGAGGGAGCAATACGCTGCAATGAGTCAGAGCAATTTTATAATCCAAATGCTGCTAAAAGGGACTCTTGTCAACCTCAAAATCTTACTTGTTTTGTAGTCACTGGGTAGGGAGACTTGCTGGCTGAGGAGATACATGTCTCTTTTAGGCTTGAATGCAATCCAGCCTGGTGTTGACCAGAAGCTATTGCCATCTGATAATTGTTTGTTAGGCTATGCAAAATAATTGTAGTCTCCAAACAGTTCTCAATATCAGCATCAAGAAAAACCCACCCCCACGCTTGGCACTAATTATTGCCCTCGCTGGCAGCCCCGGTGAGGAGGCCAAGGCTTGGCTGTTGTTTTCCCTTTCAGTGCTTGCAGTGGTCCTGCTGAGAGTGTGTGTGTCTGGTTTGTGGTTAAACGGTGTTTGCTCTGTTTTCTGCCAGCCCCATATCTTTTATAAGTACTGATTTTTATCATTATGAAAACAAGATCCTTCTCATCATCTTCTCACTCCACCTTTAGGTCTGCTGCAACCTGATTTTTTATATCAATGCATTAAAAAAAAAAAAACAAAACAACAAGCAGAAACAAAAAAAAGAACAAACCAGCAGAACAAAATGTAAGCTGTGGTACATATGAATTGGGATGGTGCAGGATAAGATGAAGCCAAAAAGAATTAGTGCTTTTAAAATAATATTTTTTTCCAAACTAAAATAAATAAAATGTACCCTGAAAAATAAAAACCAAGAATAACAGCCAGCTGATAGCAGTGGAATACATAAGAGAAAGAAAAAAAACTGGTTTATGCAGCCTCAGAAAGAGCCAACAGATGTTCAGGGCGGGTTAGAAAAACAACATGATCAACTGGACGAAAGCTGTGACAGATCTAAATAAAACCCCAGAATAGATGCAATAAGCCTGAAAAAGAGAAATCATTGTAGGCTTTCCTCAGCATGGGCGCTAGTCTCTGATAAAACAAGATTGAAACTTCTCAAAAAGGAAATTTATACTGATGTGGATTTCCAGCTTCATTGCTAGAGATGTCTTGTGCACCTCTGCCAGCAGGTAAATTGGAAACAGGCTAAAAATGAGCAGTCTGTTCCTGAGGCAGCAGAGGTGCCTGAAGTAAGAGCTAATTGCAAGCCCTGTAACAGAATGGTGTGTTTTTTAGGAATGGGGATAGTTGCTGTATCACTTAAAATAATTTTTTTTTCATTGTACTGGACGATTTCAGGTGGAAGCAAGTCCACACAGACCATGTAGTTGTATACAGTGGCCTCTTGCCCTTGGTGCAGAAGGGTGTCTTCCCAAAGTAAAGGAAATGTGAAATGCGGGTACAGCCAGGTGTGTGTGATGAAGAATGATGATGAGGATGCCTTGCTGGGACAGGAGTCCACTGGGGATCTAAATGTGGGTGGAGATGGAGCAGCTCTTTTTCAGAAAACCTGTGTTTTCATGGGCTATTCTGCTGCCTACCCTGAAGTGAGCCCACAGTTGCTGGAGCCAGCCCAGGCTTCCTGCCTATGACTGTAAAGTGCTATTTTAAAAAGGCAAGTGTGTATGGATCCAGTTAAGTTGTCTGAATTTTAGTGAGATAGAATACTGCTCTATCTTTACCATAACATTGGAGAAGCACCAGAACAAAGTACCTTGCCCGCATGTTGCGGCAAGGACATGGTTTGGGTGCCTGTGTGTGGACAGACCCCGTGGCACAGGCACCATGTCAGGTGAGGCTGCTCAGGCTCACACCAGCCTTCCCTGGGCACCAAGAAACCCTCTTGAAATGCTAATTGTTGAATCTACATTAATTTGTATAAATTATGCAAATCAGCAGTTGAGCGCTGCTGTGGTTTAGGTGGTTCTCATGCTGTACTCCCAGCTTCATGGTGGGCTGACACAGGTTTTATTCTACAATAAATGGTTTTGCTGCAGAGTGTTTGGAAAGCATCTATTGTTGGTAGCTGGGTGTAGGTGCCCTGGTTTGCAGACCAGTGCTGCTGGCTGCTCTCCTTGTCTTCTCTCTGCTCCTGTCCAGCCCCTTCCTGCGGTGTCACGGAGAGAGGAGCTGAACTCGGAGCACATGTTTCCAGAAGGAATCCAGCTCTGGCTTTTCAGATGAAAAGGTTAAGCACTTTGACATGAGATAATTATAAAAAGAAAATGAATCTTCTCTTGGATCAAAAATTATTGTGTAAAAGAGTGTGTAAATTATGGCATGCAAGTTAAGTAATGGCTTTTATACTGAAATCTGGAATTACTGTGATGAAGGAGATGGTGTCAAACTGTGGTAATTTATTTCATTTTGGTTTCTCAGATCTGCAATGAATTTAGGAAATTCAAATTTATAGCAAGTGAGTCTTTGTAAGTATTTCTCTACAAGAATGAGGATACTTTGTTACTTCTGTAGAGGTCATATTCATACCATTATTCTAGCTAGTACTTCCAGTTAGAAAGTTCCCATGTATAATTTGTTCCACTGGCTTCTGGAAGTGGATTTTTCAAACTTAAAATGCTACTACCTAATTTAACTTATATCACTGCTCTTCAGTGTTTCAACAGGGATATGGTGAGGAGCATAATGCTGTATTTTGCTAATGAACCATAAAACCAGCCAAGCACTNTGGGCTGGGGGGTTCATGCTCTGTGCAAAGCCCCTCACTCAGCCCTGCTGGGCTTTTTTTTTTTAATTTTTTTTATTTTTTGTGGAAGGTTTAGGATTTGGTAGATTTCTTTCCAAGCCGTGCATAACTGTAGTTTTTGTTACTGCACTAGAACGCTAAGAGCTCAGTTTGAAGTTTCTCTGGACAAAAATTAAAGTTCTCAAGATATTAAGTCAGATTAAATACAAAGGCTCGATTTTATTCCCAGTGGAGGATGTTTATGAAGAGGCCATAAGGATAATTCACCTGTGAGCCACACCACTTCATACAGAAAAGGACTGTTGATGCTGCAGAGCACAGTCTGCCTTGTGCTAAATCAAAACCTGGGGTGCAGAGTATTTCTGTGTTTGTTTAAAGAAAGAAATGACCAGGCTATATATCTACTGGATCTAAACTGTGCTCTTTTGTAAGCAGAATGGCTATTTTTGGACTCTGAGCAGGATGTTTCTGGTGAAGGGATAATGCAGATGGATCCTTGCATGCACACAGGAGCACTCCGTGTTTATCACTCGGGGAAGGGGCTGCACTATCGTTCATTTAACTGGCAATTCTTTTGTGGTGTCAGTATCATTTCCCAGAAATTGGCTAAAGGAATTGTTTCAAACACAATAGATGTTTTGAACTGGCCTAATTAGTTACTCAACAGCCAATAACTTTGGGAATTGTTTTCTATGTGAATTCTAGATACAAATTAGGATATCTTTCCATTTGTTTAAAAAAGATTAAGCCAATAGGAGAAAAAAGGATCTTTACCCATTTTCACTGAGCAGTGAAGTTTGAATATACAGCTTGCAATTGAAACTATTTTTTTTCAAAGCCTTTGAGGGCTGTTTCTCAGTCTAGTGTAAACAATTTATTGTTAAAGTCCTAGAATATTTGCATTTTAATTAAAGACAATTTTAATTAAATACAAAACTTTAATCAGAAAAGCAGAGTTTAGGCAGATAGTGTACTTGCATGCTAAGCAAGCATACTCTGAGGGGACCTCTACTCTGTGTAAAACTGGTTTCTGCAGTAGTTTAAGCAGAAAAGTTGTAAATGCATCTTCCTTGCCTAACTTACCTACAAATTGTAATCTCCCTCCTGCATCTTTTAACTGCAGTAAATATTCTTCCTACAGGCAATTAAATGAAAGAGGGGGTGATGCAGAAATCTTAAAGGGGCAGTGAGCAGGAAAAAGTTCACTTGGAACTCCTAAGGATGCCTATAAAATGTTAAAATTGTAGCATATTTTGAATAATCTGCATCAATTATGTGTTCAAATTTTTTTTTATTTTTAACGCATAGGCAATTCTGTGTCCATTTAATGTTAGCTAATAAGTGTGGTATCTGGAGTGTCTGGGCCTGATAATGCTATAATGCTGATGCTAGAACAGCATCTAAAGTTAATACCCATCAATTTTGCCCTGTTTTCTATGCCCAGTCATAGAACTAATTAGGACCCTAACACACATTAGAGAAAGTTGCAGCATGCCATGATATAGTGAAGTAAATTCTGAGGTCTGACTTGCAAATGTATTTTTGGAGTTTTCCTCCTTTATTCTGATGGAATTTGATTAGGCCAAGGTGGCACACCTAGACAGTGGGAGTAAATCCTTCCCCGGTGAGCTATGAGCTAATCTTCTGAGAAGCACAGTGGTGGCTGACTCTGAGAGGTTTTGGGTTGTGGTTATTTTATGGTTGGTTTTTATATGTAAGGTTTTAGTATCCTGAGGTAGACAAGAAGTAGGTGATCTTCTGCATCCCTTCTACTTTGGAATTCATTTAATTCTTTGTAAAATAACGACTAAGAACTGAAATGATAAATAGAGGATATTTCATGTTTACCCATAGCTACATATTTTGAAAGCAATACTTCTCATTAAAGTCTCATCATTGACAAACTACTTGTAAAAAAAATTAAAATGCAGGTGTTGCTCAAGATCTGTTTAGGACTGAGACTTCTGTTGTGATTTAGTATAATATTGGCATCTTGTTTTAATATGAAATGGATATATAGCATGCATACAGAAATATTTTCTCCTAGGCCTGCAGTTATTTGCGGTAACGGCAAAGCAGTTAATATATTACCTCTGCTAACAGGAAAAGTGGTGCATATAAATATTTTTAGTCAATAATGTATTTTTAAAAAGGTTTCTCAGTGGGATCAGATTTATGTTGTCAGAAAAATTTATTCCGCTGACAAGTGCAGATGCCCAGCACATCATGTGTGCTGAGATTTACAAAGCAGTTTCTTCCTGGATGTCAGTTGGATGTGGTTATGGCAGGGTTGTGTAGAGAATTGGGGAATCAGTCCAGGAATCCTTTTGTGCAAAATCCTGCCTTAGATTGGTATGATCCAATAAAGCTCTGCCTCTACATGTCTGTAGCAGTTTTTGGTAGCGTTAGATACTCGGGTCAAGAAGGGGCAGAGTGCTGGAGTCAGGATCTGTGGTGTGGATCTGAGAACAGAATCTTGCCTGAAGCATTTGAGATTTTCTTGATATATTAAACAGGCCATTTTCCTCCCCCTGTTACTTATGTGTTGCTGCCAGCTGCAGTTCAGCAAGGTAGAAGTTGGAGCTTGCTCCTTTGGGTTCTACAGATAAAAAGTAGAGAATAATAGCACTTGTGCATTAGATTTTGCCAAGTGTGCGTGTTTCAACCACTGTTGTTAAAGAGCCTGCATATTATTTGTTGTACTAAATATGTATATAATGAGAAAAATATGCTTGAGCAGGGATTTCATGTTGCACAGAGTAGCCAAACTGTATAATGAGTAAAAAAAAGCACAATGCTGCTTAAATCCAGTTTAAAAGTAATGATCACAAAATAAACTACTTTGAAAATTAAAAACGTTTAATGTATTTTTAAAAAATCATAATTCGTGTTTGTTTTTAGAGTGCTAAAATTAGTTTGTGAACTTGTTGCATCAGGCTTGATGTCTTTTGATGGAGCTATATTCAGTTACACTGAATTTTTTCCCAAAATTTTAATTGGTTAAATGGAATCTCTTCTCCCAAGATAGAGGTAGCTAAAGCCAAGGAGGTTTTTAGCTGCTTAATTAGCCTGGTTTGTGAAATGATTTGGTAGAGGGGATGTCATGAAAAATTTGATACATCTATGGTGACTGTGAGGTTTTATCAAATAAAGAGCCATAATTTTGGTGTTTTTTTTTTTAATGTATAGATATAAAGTAAGCAGAATTTTTTTTCTCATTCATTTTATGTCCATTTTGAGTAATTCTAGTTATCTAATCAGCATAAAATGTGCACTGCAGTTAAATAGCACTGCATGATTATACCTGATGATATACTTCTTTAAAGGAAAAAGAATTTAATAACAGGATTCCGTATTGATTGTGCTGCTAATTCTGCCTTGCAGCCCAGACTGGCAGAAGGCAGGTAGCTGAATTGTATTTAACGGTTTTATTGTGATGTGACTAAGATGGATGTGACATGGTCCTCTATTATTCGTTTGAGAGTGTGGACACTAATGAAGCCATTAGCTGAGCTAAGGCAAGTGAAGAAAATAGGGAAATTACCATTATTCTGAAGCCATTAAGTTGTAATCAGCCACTTTCTCTCCTTACTCAAAAAGGCATCTTCTTTTTAAGGCCTCCCTGACTGTCCTTTAAAGATTCATTAATTCATTAACTTTCCAAAGGAGATGGAGAAAACACAATTGAAATTTTAATCAGCTCAGTGTGTCATATTATTAACATTTTGAGTGTATCTGTATTCACTGTTGCACCACATCAGGTTAAGGTTAAATAAACTACATTACAGCAAATAATGTTCTGTTTCATACTGTAAAACATAAAATGTTGAAGGCAGAAATTGGTTTCAGGGTTAAATTAAATTACAATACAGAGCTCATATTATAAATATTTTCATTCAAATGTATGTTCTTTGGAGGAAATGCAATACTATCTCCATGTTATTAACATTAATATTTTCAAAATATCCACAGTTAGTCTAGTCTGTGTGAAAGGTTATATAAAGCACTAAAAATTTTTACTATGTTCATACTTACGATCAATGCTTTTATTTTATCTTTTATAAAGTGAGTGACTTACTTTAATGCCTCTCTCCAAATAGGTCATTTAGACATTAAGTACAATTATAACTGCAAATTTTTCTGTTCGTTATTACTTCCATTTAGATGCTGGGTAGTGCTATTTTTATCTGTCCCTACTTTATTATTAAAAAAAGTTCCCTTTTGCCTTAGTTGTACTGGATGGTCGTGAAGCACAGTGAGCAGCTTCTGGCCTGTGCTGTTGGACGTGATTGAGAGACAGCTCAAAATCCATGAGTGCTCTTTCTTTAAAATTAAAATTAAAATTAAAATTAAAATGCCCCAAATGTACAGAGGAAATGCGTGCCAGTCTAAGTATGGGATCACTCCATTTGATTCCAGATAACCAGCAAGAATTCTTTTTTTTTGGGGGGTTCCTGCGTTTC
>VZTT01014009.1:0-38141 GCA_013400855.1 Buphagus erythrorhynchus | reverse complement strand
AGCTGTGATAGTGTCAGTTTGATATATCACCTTTCATGTTGTGTTTGTACTTGAGGTCAGGAAACTTTTGACTTGTGCCTATCATCAGCATTGTAAATACAAAGTAGCCTTTGGCACCTTAGTGTGGTGGCTTGCAGTAGATTTGTCAAAACAAAACAAAATCGCCTCTTTTGTTTTCCCCTGGAGCAATTCCACTCAGGATGAAGCAGTTAGTGACACCCAGGATAGCAGCTGAAGCATTGCAGGCTAACCTGCTTATCAGAAGTGCTGGCATTGGCATTTTCTAGTATCACTGGCCAGCTTTACTGGTCCACTGAGAGCTTCTGCTTTCAGCAGGACTTGCAAAACTCATTAAAATTTCTTTGCAAATTCTTGAGCTTCCAGAAAGTACCCACCTAAATAAACTGATTCTGCTATGTCAGTGCTGGCAGTTCCTGGGGGCAGGACCTCTCCCCTTCTGCCTGTGAAGAAACCCTTTGATCAGGGAGGTGGATCAGTGGTTGTGCCCTTCAGCCCTGCTCCAGGGACATGGGGAGGCATGTGCCAGCCTCATGCCATTCCCTGCCCCATGGCTCTGGGGACATGCTGCACTTTTGTCTGGGATACAGTATCACAAAAGGCCCTGAGTGTGTGCTCGGGAGGGTTCTAGGGCTTTAGGAATAGCATATATAGCTCTGTAAATGTGTGCACACACTTTTGTAGCTGCTGGTATTGTTTGTGTGCTGTATGATAATATCCATATATACATTATGTATACATATGCATGGTATAGGGCATGTATATTGCCATATCATCTATGTACAGTATATCTGTATGTTCTTAAGATGATGCTTTGCAGCATCACACGGGATGGTGGAATTGTGGCTGGTTTCTCCACACAACTGGAAAATGGGCTAGTGATCTGTGGTTTTCCAAGCTTCAGTACAGCCACGGCATAGTAATTTAGCAGCCGTTGCTTTTCTGTGTCTTGGATTTCAAAATGCCCTCTCCTGTGCTTAAGTATATATAACTCTGTAACATGAAATAATGTAAGTAGACCTATTTCTGAACAGTGCTTCTGCTATTGTGCAGGAAGGGTTTGTTTTCATTCCCTTCTGAGATAGGTCAGCTCATTAATTTTGTTGCAGCTTGAGTGGCACAGGAAAGGTGGCTCAGGTGTTGCATGTCAGATACAGGTTGCCTTTTGTGAGTAGAATTAGATTTTAGCTGTGTTCTAAGAAAAAAAAACAAAACAAAAAATCAACAAAATCCAATGGAGAAAAATTAGCTACATGCCTCCAAAGCAGGAGGATGTATATAAATAATGTATTTTTGTTTTGAAGGTAAGTAGATGTTCATTAAACAACAGTGGGTTAAAAAACTGCTGTTGGCTTGGGATGGGGTTTCCAGATCTGTCTGCTGACATGTAAGGTTTGGGACCCAGTCACATCTACTGTGACATGCTTTGCTTGAACAGAGCTTTCATCCCATCTCCTTTTGCTGGCTGGAGATTTACATAATATATTTGAGTACAGTAAAAGGTCCAGACATCTTGGCCAACAAACAAAACATGCTCTATACTTAATACTGCCTCAAATTTCTCATAACTGGTCTGTGATTATTCCAGTCACAAATAAGCCTGGAAAGCTCTGAGATAGACTTTTTCATATGGTTATGAGTTCTTCTGTAAATGAAGCAAATCCTCAGGAGTGAGTGTGAGGAATGATTGATCCTGAAAAATGAGGAATAGGAGTGTGTTTTGAAGCTGGATGAAAAAATGCACGTTGTAATTTTTTTATTTACATCCATTATTCTGCGCTGAAACTCAACCAGAACACAAGAACTTATTGCAGATCTGCAAAGTCCTGTACAGTGGGGATTGTTCTTAGTTATTGCTATCAGCAGCAATAAATGTAGTAAACAGAAACCTCTCATGACAGCCTAATACATTCCTCAATTTGTGACTTCTCCAGCAGCCAGAAAATAGATGAACTTTGCAGAGGGCCTGAAAAGGGTTTTCAGCAAACTCTGGGTCTGCAGACTTGAGGAAAAGTGTCCACATTCTTCGCTGAAAATACTGTCATCAGGATCTCTGAAGTTTTGGGGGACTGGAGTCATAATTGCTGATGCCTTCCATATAAGGAACAGGACTGACAAAATCCAAACAAGCAGAAGTGTTAGGAACTAAACCCAGTGTCTAGAAGCCTATATCAAAATTAGCCAGCCACCCATACAGACTTCGGAGCATCAGTGGCACTTCAGAAATAGCTAGTCCCAGGAGAGAAACACCAGTATCTATTTTGAGTGGAAACCACAAAGCCTGGCAGCATCTGAAAAAAATCTGTGGCAGCTTTCCTGAATCTTTCCCTAAGATCCTTGGGAAAGCTCATACCCTGTGTGTCTTCAAATGGTGTTTCCCTGTTGACCCCAGCATTCCTGACTGTGCTTCAACATCCCTTGATAAAAGAGAGATTCTGGGGTTTGGTTTTCTTCCCTCTTCCCTTAAGCACATCCAAGCAGGGATCTCAGTGCTGTGCCCAGAGTCCCCTGACTGTACTGTATTTATGAGCTGCCCTCCTTGTGAACTTGGTTTGAGATGGAAATGTGTGTGAATAAACAATGTGTATGATTCAATTCTCCCTCTCGTGGTCAGATAGGGCCCTTCTCACAGTCTTCAAGCACAGATATATTAGATGTGTCTGTTTGATGTAACTTGCATCTTTTGGAAGCCTCCCATGGTCGTATTACAACCAGAATTTAGTGGGGGAAGTTGCTGATGGTTCTTGAAATACATATATTGACTTTTTGCCACACTGTGAGTGGACAGATTAGGGATGTGAACCGAACTGCCACGTTCCATGGAATTGTATTAACCTCTCTTGTACATACCTCCCCTAAGCACTTCTAATTTGTCTCTGTTTAGGTGTTAGAGTGCTTCTGAAACATAGCTCCGTTTATCATCCCCCTGGCACTCCCGTCGACTCCAGTGGGTGATACAGTGTGAGCTGTACAAAGCAACAGAGCTCTGTTGCTTTTCACGGATGCTGCAGTGTCGTGTACTTTGACAGGAGCACTCCTCTAAAAAAACGAGAGAAGGCTTTGCCTTCTCTATTGTAAATCCCACTGTTTGGTAAGAAAAGACCTGAGGATTTTGTTCAATGATATTTAAGTCTTCCCAGAAGGAACAAAACCCTACTTAAAAAAAAACAAAACAACAACCCTGCACAAATGTATAGGATTAAGCATTCCAAAATCAATTCTTAATTATTGTTTAATTGATTTCAGATATAAAAAAGAAACAGAAAAGAAGAAAAATTTTAAATATATTCTTTACACAGGGCTTAACAGTCATTTTCTGTCAATGTAGTTGTTAGAACAATACCAAAATTCTGTCATGAACAAAGCCCCTGTACACTAACATGCCTTGGTTCAGTTTTATCGCTGAGAAGCAGGAGGTTTACTTTATTAATTTTTCCGATTTATGTCACAAATAGTTTCTGTCTCATACATCATTTTTAAGTGGTGTTTACACTTACTTTCATCCACTAGCATGGGAAAATAATTGCCTCTCTTTAGAACTCCTGTTAAATTCTGAAGCAGTAAGTTTAATTGCTTAGTATGTGTTTCTAAGTAGTGGTTTCCTCTAAGAAATGGCTAAAGATTTTCCTTGCACAGATCTTGACTCAAAGATTGTCCTTTAGCTAGAAAATATTGAGAAGCTTTTGTTTGGCCCCTGTGGAGAGCACCTTATCTCTAAGACTGGGTTTTGTTACTATGAGAGTTGACAGAATTCAGATTTAACCAGGTGAAGTCTGCCATGGTCAGTAAAATGTTAAAGAATCATTGTTATAAAATGCAATATTAATCTTGTGAATTTTTTTTTATTTAATCAAAAAAGAGAATTTGAGGACTTCAAGCTGACTGAAGTAATTCATGTTAATTGTCTCATCTGCTTAGTATGTCATTTGTCTTCTATGAATATCAATGCCTACATTCATTTAATCTAAAATAATTAATACCCAAACAATTAATAATGAGAGATAGAGTCTTAATTGAAAAGAACTTTAAAAGGATTTGAAATATATTAATAATTTTTAAGATTGAATGTAAATATTGCATTACATCTCAAATTATGTTATCAAAAAAATTATATGAACAACTAATACAAGATTACAAGCATCTTTTTTCTATGCATGTGAATATTATTATTGTATTAGCAAGTATATTGTGGCAGGTCAGGGATCAGATTTCTGAACCATATTCAGGCCTTGTGCAAGCTTAGTAAAAGGGTGCGGTCTGCAGTTGAGCAGCCCAGGCTATTTGGAGTGCATGGCTGCCTTGCTGATGTCAGCAGGGAGATAGGTGCCTTTGAAGAGTGATTCAGCAGCTCTCGGTGCTGACTAATCACTAGATTTAGCCACTAGCAAATGCAGGATACACGATGATGTCTGAGCTCCTGCCTTTTAGGGCTGCCATACGGCTCTGACTCAGGGTTGTATCTGCCCACTAATGATCTGGTGCCTACAGCCCTCTTCTGATGTGAGATATCTGAGCCCATCTTGTCTCCTTGAAGGCAGCAAAACCCTCAAAAAGTGTTGCTGCCATAATAGCACTTTGTGGCTTTACTGTAATAACCTGGTGGCAGAGAAAGCATGTCTTTGGGACTCTCAGCACCCTGAGAGGACAGAGGCTGCTGCTCTCACCAGCAAGAGGGTATCCTGGAGGAACCACCCTCTGTGCACCTGCCTGAAGATGAGCTACAGCACAACCAAAAATGCAGCAGTCACAGCACCAGAAGTAAGTCTGATCCTGTAGCTTTGTGGCCTGGGATTCACCTGGGGAGGGTGGTTTGGTCTTTGGACGAAAGTGTTTGTGTTTTCTGGCTGGTAGGAATGGGACAAAATAACCAGGATTCCTACTTCTTGTCTTGGCTGACAGATGTGACAGATGTGTTGTGCTGTAGGAATGAACACATTGCCTTTGAGGGGCAGCAGAACCTGGGTGACTTCCACACCATGGTGGGGTGCTTTGCGTTCCAGGCACTCCTTGCTTCCCATTGTCATTGCCTGCTTTTGGTTTTAGCAGATCTTTCATGCTGCTGAGGAAAGAATGTTAAAAATGTGAAGCCGATTAAGTTAGATGTGGAGGCATTAGCTGAGGACCTGTCTCTGGCTCCCAAAACCTGCAGCGCTCACCTGTCCTCTCAGGACATGTGTGACCTGGTGATGTGGAGGGTTAACCAGGTGTGCCTAGGGGTAGAATATCACCTGGCACACAATTTAACCACCTTGTCTCTTGCTGCTGATGTCTCTCGTCAGTCAACAGTGGACAGTGTACCCTTGGGCTCTTCTTTCTGAATGTTTTAGGACATTGGCCTAGGATGTTCTTTCTCAGCAGCTTTCTGGTGGTCTCCGTACTTCAGAGAATCATCCTACCAAGCAAATTGGTGGACTCTGTGTCTGTGCTGTTGATGCTAAATTTAATTTTCCCTAATGACAGTTGTTTCTACAGGCTCTAACAGAGCTGGCAGCGTTTGGCCATTCCAGTTCAATAGCAATAGCCTGATGTGCTGCTGTTGCCTGGCACAGAGGACATGGTCATGTAGGTAGCTGTTGCAGTGATATGTTTCACAATGTGGTTATCTGAGCCAGAGGTGGTTTGGATTTCCAAAGGTGAGAGTTGGAAAGCTTGAAAAGACAAAGGGAATAATGAGCCTTGGGTATTCATTTAAGTGTCTTTAAAACATCACAGCCTGGACACTGTCAATTGTCTGTGTGTTTGTTCATAGACTTTACATCTGACACATACATGACAAATGCTGTCCTTCCTTCCAGTGTTCCCCAGCCATGCATTTGTTCTGTCTGCCGTGTGCTGCTTACTGGCTTTGGGATGTCATGTTGTGAATCAGATCAGCTGAATGGTCCTACTCGTTCTCTTTTGTGGGGGTGGGAATGGGAGGCAGGGAAATTGCTTTGCAGCCAGATTAATTTCCTGGTCTATCTGCCTGTGCGGTTGCATGAATGCCACTGACAACGCAAGGAGGAGAGCAAAATTGCTGCTAAATTAAAATGTTTCTGGACTGCCATCTTTAGATATAAAAGAATAAGTATGATTATTTTGTCAATATTACTTTGCTCTAGGTTTTGACACACTATGGTCTAAGACCATATGCCTGTAATCATTAATCACTCTTGAAATGTAGAATGATTACCTGGCGTATTTCATGGCTTCTCTGAGTATGTATGTGTGTGTATGTGTACTGCAGTCCTCTTTGTTTACTGAATTTGTTTACTTTTGTTTATTGGTGGAAAAGTATGACTTGACTTTGCAGCACATCAACCTTTAGCATGAATGATTGCTTGGTGGTGTTTGTGTCTTTTAAACACAGGTGCTTCTGAAGATGTTTTATCTAATTCTCATTGTTGCAACTCTGCAAAGGGTGAAGGTGCAGAACAGCTCAGTGGCCAGTGCTGGCCCAGTGGCCATGGCTTCTCATCTGGTCATTGACTTTTACTATGTATTTTTTCAGCTTCTGTGAATAAATTTACCCAGCTCCACACTGAAGAGTCTAAGAGTTCTCCAAAGAGATGCACATGAATTTTTCATACCAATTCCATATTAAAGTCACAACTATAGAAACCCTGCTGTAGAATTCTGCTTGGTCTTTAATCAGTGACCTGCATGTGGAAAGTAAAGAATAAATAATTCTGGTATATATATTTTAATTTGGTAAACATAATCATAGTAGCTTGCTCACTGAAGCAGACAATTGCTTCAAATATAGCTTTTGTTGAAGTAAAGTGAATATATTCTGGATAAATTTATATCCGTTATAAATTACTAGCTTCAGACAGATATTGTGAAATACTTAAATTCCTTCTGTTCCCATATTTTCTTGGTTTATTAAGACATTATAACTTCAGTGGATGTGGGAGGCATTAGGAGAGAAATTTGAAATGCATGTGAATAAACAAATTTCCAGACAGGATGCATTTTTATTTCTTTCCCTGTAATGCATATTTCAAAGTATTAATTCACAAAGTACTTAATAACTTTGTGAATGCAATTAGTGTTTAACATGCAAGATTCCACTTCTTTCCTTTTTTTAAACCTTTTACACAAAATTCACTCACTTTACATGTGTCTCTTCATAAATACCAATAATGCCTTAATTTATGGGTGTTTGCTGTTGGGCTTTGTTTAAATGAGTTCCATCCAAAAGGAATCAGAGCCTTGTATTCTTGCAGAAATGAATAAACCACATGAGGTGAATTTTCATACAATCCATTTCAAACCTGGAGTTTTCAGGGTATAATTTAGATATTGCATTGGTGGTTTTATGACCGTATTAAGTGGAGGTGTGTAGGTAGGAGGCTAGATAGATGTACTTGTAAATGGCTAGAAGCAAGGAGGCTGAGTATGGTCTCCAGCAGTGCATTTTTCAGCTCACAGTTTCACATCTCTGTCCTAAGGCATTAGATGTTACTAATTCTCCAAGAGCCGAAGATTTGTTTTACAGAAGATTCTGATTTGAGTAAGATATTGCTTCAAGACCTAATGTTACTTTAGCAAATCATGCCACAACTGGAAATGTACATGATTGGAAATAAACTGCATGTGATCTGAGAAACAGAGAAAGAGCCTCATGATTTGGAATGATCCTGCAGAGGCAGTGTTTAGTGTAATGACAGTACACTTAGATTAATTATAGCGCTGCTTGCAGGCGCCACTATACACTTAGTGTTGTGTCAGCACTTTGCCATTAACCTTGTGTTGCAAAAATTGGAATTTGGCTCTAAAAAATGAAGAAATCCTCTGTTTTGAATACAGGCTTTCTGCTGTATGCACTGAATCAACTTCTAGTTAGGGCCTGAATTTTATTTTTGTATCCTTAGCTCTTCAAAGTATATAGCTGTAGAAATAATAATTTCTATTTAACATTGTGTATGTTTTCTGCTCTGCCCACTTCTGATGGAGAACTTAATTTTAGTAAATGCCTAGACTGTTGTGATCACTTCAGATGGTCTGAAATAAAGCACTGAGATATTTAACCTTGAAATCTGGAAGGTGCAAGTGTTAAGCCACCATTTCACTACTCAGCAGATGAGTTAAATTTGGCTTAATGTGTGTTTATATGATTAGCTGCAATAGCTCTGAAGGATTGTTAAAGTCTGAAATAAGCCTTGAGCATGGCTTAAAAGGGTGTTTACACACAAAAAAAAATAATAAATACTCTACAGAAGCTATTACGATTAGTTATGTAAACATCGCAGAGTGGTTTTTAAAATAAACACTGAAATATATGGTAGGCAAAGAAGTGTCAGTGAAATTAAGTAACTTTTTGACTAAGTCATCAGAATGCTCTTTATCCTCATTTGCTGTTGAGAAGACAGTAATAAATGCTGAGCAAATAAACTTGCTTGTACTTAGAACATGTTGTCCTGCAAATACAAGAATCTTGACCCATTTTTTTAGCAGTTCTTAGCCTCTTATCCTCTCTTGCTTCTAATTTCCACTCCTAGATTGCATTTTATTTTTTTCTGAGTAGTGCTGGCAAGTGTTCTCAAGAACAAATGATGCTGTAAATCAGCACCAAAATCAATGCTGCTGTGGGATTGTAATAGTGAGATGTGGTTGTGTGGACTTGAGTGTTTTACCTGCCTCTGAAGCCAAGAGTGAGACCCTGGGTAGTGTTCCAACCCTTGCCTTCTAATTTACCAGCAAGTCTATATATATATATATATATATGTACAGCTGTTCTGTCTCAGTCTTAGATTGGAGATATCAATATTAAACTGCTCTGTTTTAATATGCCTTTTCTTATAATGCAAACAGTAAAAAGCAAGTGGACATTCATATTCAAGTAGAATTGCATAGGAATGCAGAAAGCACTTAACCCCTCCACCCTTAATATGACTGGAATAGGATTTAGGATTTAGGACTGGCAGGGCTGGCTGAGATGCCTCGCAGCATATATTGGCTCCCTTCTCCTTTGTAGCACACATTCCCTGTAGGTGCAGAGGACAGTGGGTGTTCCAATAGCAGGATGGGTTCTGCAACTTGGAGGAAGGTTTATTTGCCCAAAGCAACAGGGTCTTTAACATCATGTCTGGCCATTTTCAGCTGTAGTTACTGCTCTTCTCCATGATAGGTGGTAGTATAAACAAGGAATGATTTGTGCCGCTGGAATAAGGCCACGTGTGTTATGCCAAGTATAAAATGAGAGGGCTGATATGGGTGCCTCTTGGACATGTCTTTCATTACCCTTTACACTTCTCTTTCCTAATAGAATTTGGAGGAACCAAACACATGCTGTATGCAGGGTTTTATTAGAGTGCTTTGCCTCGGGCCCTTAACTCCTTTAGCTGGTCATTACCTGACCAGTAAAGACCTCTAAACGGGTCATTAATGCTTAAGTAATAAACTGTTTCACAAGCCTGTCTAGTACAGAACCTCTTCTATCATTTTTACAGTTACTGTTTTATAGATAAGTCAATGACCAACAACTGGATATTCTTGTTTTGCTACATAATCTTGTAATAGCAGCCACAGCAAAGAGGCAGAGGGTTCTGTTAGCTGTGTCTGAGAGCTAGAGGTGGCCAAGCAGACGTGTGGCCTGGAGTTGTATGTAGGGTAAACCAGGAGGAAGGTAAAGAATGAAGCCATGTTCTGCTGTTCCCAAAACAAAGTATATCACTGCATCTGTTTCTAAAGTTTTTTGGGTTTTTTATGTTGGTATTTTTTTTCTACTTCTAGAAGTTGGATACTTTCAGTAAGGTGGCTTTTCTTCCCCCACTGCCGTATTAGGGACATGTAGGACTCACTGTAACCTAATGTTGACAAAGAGAGTTTCTACACTTTCACAGAGACTTCTGAACTAACAAATAATTAGTAAGTCTTGCACTCTTCTACATCATATATATCTGTTCACTTTGAGTTTAGCATATATTAAATTCTTTCTAGGTGTGACAGTAATACTTAGTTGTGACACACACGTTTCTTCTGGTTCTTGGCATGAAATTTTCATCCTCCCCCCCCCTTTGACCAATATATCCCTTAAAATAAGTTTCTGTGCATGAAGCTCTAGAGAGCTGTTTCTCCCTGGAGAGACAGGAGGAGAAAGTGCATAGTAGGTATTATACAATTTTTTGGTAGATTACCAGGCATTCAATATTTCCATCCATATTAATATCATTGTATCATTGATGGACTGCTGAGTGCTGGAATAAGCCAGTCATACACTTCTTCTCTCATGCTAACCTTTGAGGAGTGCCAGTCTGTGCTGGAACTGTTGGGTTTTTTTGTTTGATTTTTGGCTTTGGTTTTGTTTTTGGTTTGTTTTTTTGTTGTTGTTGTTTTGGTTTTTTGTTTTTTGTTGTAAATGTTACAAGGTGGAATGAATGCTGAAAATAGTTCTTTATAGATACAGAATATTTTTCTGTGGTGAAATGGAACAAAACCTCTGCAAATTTATGACTGTCAGTGTGATTAGTGGCTATGGAGCAGGCACTTCATAATGGTTTTTCCAAGAAATTGAATATATGTTAGTTATGGGACAAGTTCTTTTTGGAAATGTGAAACAATTAATATTGAACAGCTGTTTCTATGATAGACTGTTTTGAAAAAAATATAACATATTTTATATATATTTATATAACATAAAATATAAAAATATAACATTTTTATTCACTACTTTTGTGTTGAATTAGTTTTGCATTTGTCGCTGCCATGTTCAATCTAACAAGAAAAAATAGATTAAAAAACACGACACAAGTTATTTACTGAATGAAATAGTAAAATAAGTGTAGTTTTTCCTTTTTCCTTGCGAAAAAATATCTTTTTGGGTAATGGCCTTAATGAGACCCACCAAGGACTTTGAGGTGACTTCAGCCCTGCATATTTTTGTGCTAGACCCTCAAAGCTGGTGCTGAAAGTCATAACATTATATATAGTGGTACAAGAATTGTGTGCTGACTTAGAGTTTAAGTAGGGAAGAATCTGACACAGCACTTTGTTCAGTTTACAACTCTCATAATATTCTTAGCACCTGCAGAAGGATTTTAATTTGTTTAAAGAAAAAAAAAGGCTAACATAGGATTATAAAACAAAAAACACTTCAGAGATTGCAGCTCCACGATTGTCCCATTCTTATCTTTGCTGATAATCTGACAGTGCTGGTGTGGTAGCAACAGTAGCAAACCCAGTATTTGTACTGAATTCTTCCTTCAGACCTGTGGACAGAAGCTGTCCTGTGTGTCACTTTACTGTGTTAGTACGATATCAGGAATCAATTTGGTCCCATCTGCAATCGCCTGGTATAATCAACCTCTATTCTGTTTAGCTCAACTCACTACCTACAATAAATGATTTGTATGTGCATGAATATTAAACTTCCCAAGTAAACGTGTGAGTAAATATGAATTGACAATAAAAGAAAGTTTTATGTGTATGCTGAAATTGAGTGCTCGTTGTTTTTATAAAACAGCATTAAATTGCATGATCGTGGTGTGAATAATGATTATTACTTCCTTTATTTTGTGATAGAAGAGAACAGTAGATCCCAAATAACAACTTTGTATTACTACTTTCACTTCTGGCTACTGTTGTCTATTTGTTGTAAAGATTTTCTTCTCTAATTTTTTAAGTCAAACTTGTGTTAGAGCAATTTTTCATGGCTCAACAACCCTTACTTCTTTTATATGACTGACTGCAAGTATATTTGTGTAATGATTACAACAAGGCAGATAGAATATTTACAAGCCATAGCAATTCCTGTGCAAATGCAGTCTCCGGAGAAGGGCACAATAACAAAGCAAGCAAACATCACAGTTCTCTAAATAAGAAGTTTCAGACATTGGGGTGCTGACTCACAATGTGGATGGGAACCCTGGAGTTTTAGAATAATTTATGGGGATGCTGAGGAGATGGATTTCATTTAAATACAGTAACTGCTGAAATATTTCTATGTTAAAAAGGAAGCTAGTGGTTAAGTAAATATCCTCTTGACCCCTTTTAACTCTTGTGATGTACCATTGTTTTAAACTATTTACTTTGAAATGCTTGAGTCATAAAATGACCCAGGAGAGACAGATTGACCATAGATAGTTCATGCATAGGATTGAGTTGCTTAAAATTTAAACCCCATGCCCATTTTTTATCTAATCTATTTTTCTTTAATTGGATGAATTAGGTAAGAAATGGAGGACTGTGGAGTCTAAAAAATAAAATAAAAAAAAACTTAGAAAAATTGGTTTCACACAGTCTGCAAAAATCATTAGGGGGAAAAATTTAGAGAAGAACAGAGGTTTCTTCTTGTTTCTATAGAAACCAATAGTGATCAGGAGGGGAGAGGATTTCTTTCAAGTGTACGTTTTTGTGCGGCTGGCTCGGCACTCAGGAGCACCAGTGTGAAAACCCCAGAGCTCCCGTGGGTTGAGGTGTGGTGTCCCTGGTCTGTGGAGCCGGCTGGAGCAGGGATCAGGTGTCTGTGGAGCCCTGGCTGGCACCCAGGGGTGCAGGGAGCCTCTGCAGTGCCGCGTCCCCGGGAGCGCAGCCACCACCACTGAACCCGCACAAATCCCACTGCAGCGAGGGGGAGAGCACAAAAGGGGGAAAGACTGAAGGAAAAGTGTCGTGCCCTGTGCCAGAATTAGCTATGCTAATTGCTTTGAAGTAATAATCTCCTTTGGTTTTATCGTGAGAGAATCATGGCCACTGAAATAGCGTGTGTTCAGAGCATTGTAGCCAGGACTCAGTGACTTGGCATTTGAATCGAGATGATCTTCCTAGTGTACTGCATAATACATAATTCCCTCCACAACAAAATTATATTCTTAATTATGTTCTGTTTTCCTGATGTTACCTAAGTGTTGCCATAGAGAACAGATCAGGGAAGCATTTGAAAACCAAATTTTAAAGCAAATCTAGGTCCTAATCAATACTATACCTTTAAAATAATTGCAGGATTCTTCTAAATGAAGTTCAGGTCACATGCAATGTCAAAAATAAGGCAGTTTCAATTTGCTGTAACCTGACAGATCCAAGGAGTGACTAAGGAATATCTGGTAACTGGCAAAGACACCCCTGTTTGACATTTACTTTTGCATGTAAACAATGGAGCACTGTATATTGGCATCTGAATGTATTAGTTGGTGATGATCCAAATCCTGGTATGAATTTAGATGGTTTTCCTTTCTGTATATAAATACATAGTCTTGATAACAAGGGAGCATTTACTGCAATCTTGCTCCACAGCTGTCAGAGCAGAATGAATAATTTTGAAGCATAAACCTCTCAGATCTCAAAAATATCAAGAAAAACATGAAACATAAGGGAAAATAATTACAAAATACAAATAAAAATGGTTCTTAACATATTTAGAGGCCTATAGGCTGTAAACACTGTAGATTATCATTAATGAAACTCTGCCGAGTACACAAACTACAGTTCGGTAGCAGCTGTTAAGCAAGCATTGTTCAGAGCTGGATAATCCCTTGAACATTATGCTTTGTGGCTCTGTACCTCTTCCTATTAGTAATCAGATAATTGCCTTGCATTTTCTGTTACACATTTTTCTTTTAAAATTCAGTTGCATTCCTCTTTATGTCAAAAGGCTTTATCTTGCAGTCGTCACTTAGGCAAAAATCCCGCAGAGGTCAACAGGCAGGGCTGTGATCTTTATTTTTGGGAAGTCTGGTCTAATACAATTCAGCCCTGTGATGTTACTTTGTCTTCACAGTGGTAAAACAGAGATGAATCCACAAATAAGATGCTTGAATTCTTTACAACTCAGTTGCTTATTTTTCCCATAAAATGGGCTCTTCTAAGTAATTTGGGAATTAATTTAAAATGCTTTCTCCCACTGTTTCTTACTTTACAATAAGTTTGCTCTTTCATGTTGCGAGAAGAAGTAAAAGGTGAGGGACCTTCTGATTCAATTTGTCCAAAAGTTCAGGCCTCATATGAGGGCTTCCCAGGACATCATAGGTAAGTATCTTGAAGAAAAAATGGGAAATTTGGAAATGATGGCAACTATTTTTTTCCAGCATTAAAATACTCTTAAATTATTATAGCACAGAAATATTGAGCCATAGCCCTGGTAATTGTGAGTTCCCTTGAGCTCCATTGGCTGTTAGGGTTGAACCAAGAGAGTAGCTTATCTTGCACTTCTGGAATTTCTCACAACCCTACAGCAAAGCACTGCTGATTTTTCACAGCTGGCAGGAGGGGAGGAGGGACTGAAGAAGGTGATATGTAATTGTGCTAAGTCTGATAAACAGCTGGACCAAATATTACTGAGTCTAGAACCTCATCAATGCTAAGTAAATCCATTTTATAAATCCATTTTATAACTCCTTTCAATTCACATATGGAGTCCCTGCACTGGAGTGGTCAACCTCACAGTATTTACTGACATGGGCCATTCAGTTTAAAGCCAGCACATCTCTCTGATGGGCACTGGCTTCATGAGCTGTTGACATCAACTTTCTTTGTCCAAGATTGAGTTCCAATCCCCGAAATCAAAGCAGATGGAGACATAATTCAGAGAGCAGAAACTATGATTCATCCTTAAACCTGTAGGGTTACAGGGACTGTTTCTGTCTAGTACGTAAAACTATTTTACATCACATGGCGTAAGCAGAGATTTGAGAGATGGTGTCACAGCCCCCCATGGGCAAGGCCTAAAGGATATTTTCTAGCTAACATATCTCTCTGGATGTGTAAGAAGAAGAAATTGACTTACTTTTTTCCCCTAAATTGCAATATTTTGTTTTCAAGAGAATCCAGTGCTTTCTGTTCATTGCAGAAGCAATATTATTAAATGCCAGTTGACAGGAAAAATTAGAAAAAGGATGGCCTAAAAGACAAAAAAAAATTTATTTTCCTGCCATTTCCTAAAAAATAAATTACCAATGAGGCAGAAGCTGTCTTTAGGCAAGGTTTCAGGAGGCAGATTAGATAGCAAAATTGTTTCCTTGTTCTAGTGAAAGGCAGTTTCAATTGAAGACAGGAATTTAGGAGTATTTCTAAGAGAAAAGGTCTTGCAGCAAAACTGCATATTGGGCAGTTGCTGAGGTGACTCACTGATCTTCCCAGCAAAGTAATACCAATTAAAAAGGCATCTGTAGCAAACAAAGTACAGATTCACTCATTTCAGTTGCTGTGAAAGAAAGACATGTATGAAACTATATTATTATTCTGAAGTGCAACTAAAAGGTGGAGGAAGCGTTCCTTGGTTGCTTTGTTGTTAGAAGCCCTACTCTGTGCAGAGTATCTGCTGACCAGTTTCTGATAACATTCAGTTTTAGGATATCCTAGAAAAAATGGATCAGCAAAGGTTCTAACTTTTGGATGAATTTACTGACATTAGGATGTTAACTTTGTGTATTTCCAGCAAAGCACTTTGACCTCTCTAGGAAGGTTTTCTTGGTAGTGGTTTCTGTGCCCTGTTTGGGTACAGCCATCTGGGGCTTCCTGGAGTGATCCTTGGCTTCAGTTGAAAGATTTTCTTGCCCTTAATCATCTTTAAAATTGCATAAAACATTTTCCAGTGAATTGGCAATAGTGTGTTGGGTTGGAATTGCGCTTCTGAATGCATCAGAATCGCCAAACTGTCTCAGCAGCTCTGCTACCCAGGAAGGTCAGACAGTGTGTGATCAACTGCACACTCCTAGAGGGTTTAGTGTGCCAATGGGATATAGGGACTGGGGGAGCCTGCAGGTAACTCTTGGGTCCAGAACATCAGCTCCGGTGCTAATTCCACTGAACAGTATCTATCTAATGTTGCTTGAGGTAGTGACCAACTACAGAGATTGTCCTGTGGTGTGATACTTTCATTTTAACTTACAAGAGCACATTAGTCATAAATGGTCTCTGAAGTTCGGGTAGATAGACAATTTTGAAGAATTTTGATACTTGGGTGTTGGGTGTGGATTTGAAAATAAGCTGCTTTGCTTCCATAGTTATGAATTACTGATATGTTGCCTTCCATTTGAGTGCAAAGGGAAGAAGAGGGGGAAGCAAGAAACCGGGATAAGAGTCAGATTCCTTAACTATTTCTGTTGTAGTAAAGAGTAGACTAAGGGATTGAACAGTGGCTTCCGGCTCCCACTCCTCCTCCTCTTTACCTGACCATATTCTGGGATAAAACCTTATGTATCAGAAGTCTAAAACACACCTGAACTGGTTGCGAGGCAAACAGAGTCTGAGACTTTTCTTAGATTTTAGAAGAAAGCAAACCCCAACTGTTCACAGTTCCCCTCAAGTGGAGTCCAGGAATGCCTTCAGCATTTGACTTCAGATGATGGAAGGCTCACAGCCTGGACTAGAACTCATTGTGATTTGGGCAGTAGATTTTGGGTGAAATTAAAGGATTGAAATATCATCATCTTATTTGAGGGGGACAACCTATCATTCTTGTCATTGTCCAAATGTGGAGACTTTGAGCATGGAGTTTTTATGGAAGGATTGTTCAAATAAGATAAACTGACTTCCATACTGGAGAGAATTTGCAAAAGCAAGTAGCTGGCATTGAATAAAGTAGAACTTTGGAAGTAAAAATGGAGAAAATCCACAGTAAAATCAACATGCTGTTATAGGAAGGTGTAATTATTAAAAACCAGAACAACAGAACGATGGAAAAAATAAATCTGAAAGGAAATATGGAAAAGCTTTCCTACTAATTTTCCCCCTTCATTCTGTGTTTAATATAGTAAAGCAGTCATAAGCATTGCTAAACAGTCAAAAAATTAAATGTTGCTTTAAAATTTATGGTGGTTACAGGATTCATGAGAGTGCACTTTAATTAGTAAATTGGATGTTTATTTTATTTGCTTAGCATATAATTTAGATTAGATAAATGCGCTTTGACTGGCTATGGCGCCTAGATATCCTCATTTGGTATAATTTTTAATCACATTGTTTTGGAATTTTATTGCAACATTATACAGTTGATGTAACAGTGCACAATTAAGTATGCTCAGTTCACACCTTGCTCTTGAGGAAATTACTTTTTATCTGTATTTTGATGGAGCATTTTATATAGCAAGTGAGAACTTGGGAGTAATAAAGAAAGCTCACTGTGGGTGCTAGAGCTGCTATCTGAATAGTAAATAATAATAGTAATGATGGTGCCCTGTTGGTGAAATGTGTTTGGGGGGAAGATTAAAAAAAACAAACCCCTGAAAATAGGCATCTGGAAATGATCGTTGTATGTAGTAGTGTATTGGCTGTATCATAACAATGTCTTGATGCCAGAGCTGAACTGGGGGAGAGTGAGGATTGTGCTTGGGGCTGTACACAGCCCGAGGGGTAGAGATCTTCATCCAGCAAACATGAACAGGTGTGGAGAGGGGGTGAGTCAATGCTAGAGCATGTGGGAGATCTCAGGCTAAACTGCCTTCTCAATCTTGGGTCCTGCTCCTGCGCCTCCGCTGTGCTGTGGCCCATGTCAGGGTGCTGACCAGCTTGGACAATGGGATGTGCTGTATAGATGAACTGTAAAGAGACAGGACATGGGGAGAGGTACCTCAGGCATGGTGGGTGTTCCTGTGGTTCTGAGACTTGAAAATATTTCTGCACTTTTTGGTTTGTTTACTATTGTGTATTTGATCATGCTCAGGGAGTGTCAGTCAGGGATGTGTTCATGGTATTGTGATTTCGATAGGCTTTGAATCTGGAGCTCTGTTTTCCCAGTCGTTCACTTTTTTATGTGGTGACAGGACTGTATCCTTGCTTTGGGGAAATTCAGATTCACCTTACCAGTAAAACCAGTTATTTTTACTTTAGATAAAAGAGCAGCAGCATGTGCAGCAGATACCCTGTAGATGTTACTGGAGAATGTAACAGAGCTGAACTTGAAGGTTCTGGAAGGAAAAAATAAACACATTTTCTTTAGCAGAAAAATATTCCCTAAGCATGTAGTTATTAAAAAAAGAGTATTATTTTTGCAGCTAAAATATGGAAGGAATAGAGAGTGTTTAATTGAGGTCTAGAGTATATCTCGACAGTGGCATTTTCTATAGAGGCTTGACTTAAAAAATTCTGCAGAAAAGCCCTCATTTTCTCTTACATCCCAAGGACTTTTTCCATAAGGGCTGCCTGAGTATTACATATATGCCAATCTGAGATCCCAAGCTACTCTTGGCAAGATTGATGCTGGGCCAGGTTATGCTTTCAGTCACATAGGTATATATCTGGGATAACTCCATTGTTCTGCTCCCACTAGAAGAGGATCTGGCTGACTTTCCTGTCCAGTCTGGCTTTGGGTAATTGTCCCTGTAATGCCAGTGCTGCTGTGGTGTGATTGGCAGCGATCGCTCCGCTGTGACAGGACATGGGCGGTGGTAGGTACTGCTCCAGCACTGACATTCCTCACTTCCTTACAGCGTGTTTTGATAATGTTATCTGTAAAGAATGTTCTCTGCACTGACTAGGGTTTTTAAAATATATAGAGATCAACAGATATGGCAAACAGCTGCTTAGTCACAGCTGATGTGAGAAATTTGATTTAATATAAGTCTCACCATTTGAAACTATATCCTCTAGAAAAACACAGGCGATTAATCCCTCCTGCGTGCAAGGTAGCTGACTTTGTTTAAAATAGGATTATATCAGGATGATAAACAGGGACTAGAATTAAAGCATGTTTTTGAAGATTGCTGAAACAGAGAAGAAAAAAAGCAAAGAGGAGAGTTTTTCTGGTTTGGAGGTTTTGCTTTGGTTTTTTCCTTTTTCTTTTTGTCCTGATGCACTGGAGTGTTTGGATTATATTTATGGGACCTATCATGCAGATGTCATAGTGCTGTAAGAAAATATCTGTGGTATTTAGAGCCAGCAATGCAGTCCTTTTAAATATCTGTATTGCTCTATAAAGGCAGACAGTGCTTCCCAGCATTCCTTATGGAACACAGGGAGAATGGCATGGACCTCTTGAATAATTAATATGGTTTTCAGAGCAGTAGTCATGGAAACCCAGGCAATGTCACATATATGGATTTTAGGAATTAGGCACGTTTTGAATTGCACATTTAGCCAAAAAAGAGCATGCTGTAAATCTAACGATCAGAAGCATTTTCTCAGCAAGTCTCTTGTTTACACTGACAAATACATGTATCTTAAGTATTTTTTTTTTATTTAAATAATTCTTGGATTCCTAAAAATGTGTATGTTAGCTATCTAAAGGGCTGTTAAAGGCACTTACTGCCATAAGTCATCTTTTAGATGGCTTTCTCTTTTTTTTTTTTTTTTTTTTTTTTATCCTAGACCCCTGAAGTTATTAGGATGTAGGTTTTAAACTGTATGGCCAATTGTTGTTCACTTAAAGGACCGCAGCTTTACCACTAAAGTTGATAGGCCCTTTCTATTAGTTCAGTTGTGTGGCTTTTTTATCTGTCTCAAAAAATGTCTCTTCAGGATCAATATCATCATTACCTTGGGTGTGTGTGTGGAAAAAGTCAACCAGGCAGCAGTGAAAAGCTATCATCTAGTCCTCAGTAATATTGTACGTGTAAAGAATAAAAACACATGGAAGTTATTTATAGACCATAAACCCTCTGGTTTCATAAACCATTTTATACTATTATTTGCCCAAGTCTACAGAGTCTCTCCTGAGTTCACAGCACACTCAAAAGCCTGTTTTTTATTTCTGGCTGTTTGAATTGGGAAATTAATTAGAAATACACTTAGCAATTTATGGACATGAAAAAGCCATTTGGCCCAGTAAGCCTGCTTTCTTTTACCTTTTTTCATCCTAATTTTGTTTTCTCACTCTATTTCAATCTACTCTACTAATAAAAATATCAGTCTGTTTCATAAACTCATTGAGACTTTGTGGCAATAATATTAGTTGGCAGCATAATATGGCAGATTCCTTACTCTCTAAACAAAATGATTTTTCTTTACATTTTGTGATCTGGATTCCTCAATTAGATGCACACTTGTAGCTTTCATTGAAATCAATGAGACTTTTATAGCTGTCACTGACAGCAGATACTGGCTCTTTAATTCCAAATGTGAAATGATGGCCACAGTTTTGGCTTTATTTTACTTTAACTGGTAAAGAACAGGTTCTTATCATCTTCCACATCTCGGTGGAAAAAAGAAAATTTTTCCTAATCTGAAATATTTCCGTTCAATCATTTCAGAGTTATCTCTTCCCTAGGAAGAATAAATTCAGTCACTTTGGCCTGTCTTGACATGAGATCTTTAGGTACTCAAGGTTAGCCAAGGTTTCTGAAGTTGCATCCCCTCTACAGTAAAATTAACTTAACTGTGTGGTGCTTAAAATTGTGGATGGAATTCCAGATGTGAAGCAGTTATTAGAGAAATCACTTTGCTGCCTATGATTTGTATTGCAGCCCTTGGTGCATCTCTATGTCCTTGTTGCTATTTCTTATACTGCAGCCATACACAGAACAAATGGCTTCAGAGATTTTTCTACACTAAGCTCTAAATACCTTCCTAGTTGCTCTGAGCACTCTTTGCCTATTTCTTTTCGTGTGTATTCCCTCTTTCCTGGCTTATTATGCTACAGCACTCTCAGCTAAGTTATCCATCTGTAGACCTTTAAAAAGATGTATGTTAGTAATGGAAATAGCTGAAAAATCAAGAGGACCAACTCAGAAGGGTGTGTGAATATCAGCTACGTTTTGGAAACCTCTCGTAATTCCCTCAGGACCATCGAGATTCAACCCCAGAAATTTCCTGTAGTTGATAATCTTCTCAGCTGTAGTGTTTGTTGGGAAGAGTCACAGAGAGTTAATTAAAATGCTGAGACTTTTAGACAGACCAGAGAAGTTAACAGTGGACAAGAATATGGTCCAGGACTGTAGCTGCATGCAGGACAATTTACTTATGATTAAAACTGACATTCCCATAAAACTCTGATCTGGAGTTACATTGGAATTCTAACCAACTGAAGAGCTTGTCTTCAGAGCATATTCGGCTCTCATTTTCTGCTGCCTTTCAGGTAGGTGTCCAGTGCTTTGGTGCTACGTACCATCCCTCTTCCATTGTGAACTGAGACATTCATGGAACCAGTACTGTCCTAAACTCTTAAGGTTGTTTTGCTTCCCCAATCACAGAAAAAGTCTAAGATAATGATCACTTTTGCAAAAATCCAATTGTCCCCTGGTTTTAATGCAGAAAATTATTTAGCAATTTAGTTTCCTCCTCACAGAACTATGCATATATTTTTATGTACAGACACACACAAACACTTAATATTACAGTCTCAAGAAATTGATGCTGCTGTCATATCTGCAAGTAATCTGCAGCACCATCATTGCTGCGACCTTTCAGACTGCTGAATGTAAATCAGATCCTTTCCCTGTGGTGGGTTCTGTGGCACACTGAAATTGCTCACAGATTGTGTTCGAACAGTGCCTGTGAAGTGAGATGACAATGCAGGAAGCATATCCTCGTTCTGGTTGCACTGGCACATTTCCAGTGCTACACCAACTGCAGTGTTTTACAGTGCAATCTGTGGTTTGTCAAGGAAAATGTGTGTGCACCTCTGTTGGCTGTCACATGCTTGCTCTGAGCCATTGTGTTCTTGATTTCAACCCCTGCTGATGGAAATCCCTATTCTTGGTTTTAAGCCATCAGATCCCTGAAAATATTATTGGCTTTGTGGATTTGGTGTTTTTAGATTGATGTTTACAATAACATCATACCAGGTAATGGAAGATGCTTCACATACAGTGTTATGCAAAATTTTCATCCTATATTTACATAGACATTTTGAAGTCCAGGCAAATGTTTTAACACTTGAAAATTCTAAGTGGGGTGCAATGCCAGGCTCATGGGAAGAAGGCAGTATGAAACAAGGCAAGTGCAGAGTAGCATGGTAGTACTGGAAATTCTCCTTGTGGCTTTAAAATTACCAACTCCTAGTGTGATCATGTGCAAAGATGTATGTGCCTTAGGTTCTCCTCTGCAGAAAGCAAAGTGACCATGATCACAAGTTTCATTCATTGCTGAAGAGAGGCTATGATTATAGAGACAGAATAAGAGGATCAATAAATATGATTTCCACAGAATTCAGTAGATACATGAATGAAGAACACTGTTTTTTGGTTCATCAGTTGTTACTTCACATGTGACTGTAACAGCAGCAGTCTTATCATATCTTGGCTTTGGTAGACCTTTCAGCTTCATAATTCCTCAGTTTTCAGCAAAAGATCAAACAATGGGGTAAATATTTATGTAAGCCAGTCTACTTTTGACCTCTAGGGCTTTGATGCTCAGAGCACTCAAATGGGACAGGAGGGTTTGAACTGTAATTCTTAGAATAGTGTTCACCACCTTGGGCATTCTCCAGGATGCCTCTCTCCTCTCAGACATGCAGTGGAGAAAATCAGGTAGGACATTGATAGTCCATCCCTTTTATCTTTCTCTGAAATTATACATTTAAGTGGCTGTGGCTGCAGGAATATCAAAACTTAACACATTTATTTCTGGCTTAACAGAAGAAAAAATATGTTTGTTTGGGTATCTTGGTGCTCCTAGTATGTTTTCATCTTCTGCCCAGAATTGTGTAAAAGGGGCTGGTATGAAGCTAGATTAAAGAGACTCAAAGCCCAGCTGATTTGGCTTTTAATACATTGTTTGCAGAAGAAGCTGTCTGAATGCTGCAGAGGGCTTTAGATCTTGGTTCCATCAGCTCACAGAGGAGATCAGGTGAGCCACTGTACCTCATAGAGCATAAGAAACTGAAACCGTGGTTCTTTGCCACAAATCTACGTGGCACAAGGCCAGTTAAGAGTTGAAATAGGTTGGTATTAAGGGCAAGGAAGTCTGGAAATGCTCTAATCATACCTCTCACAGCAGGGCTCTTAGTGCAATGACAGGATGATCGTCTTGTCAGACTTTTGAGAACCTTCTTCTTTAAACACACAGAAAATGGGGGAGGCCGAAAAGGGGAGGAGGGAGAGGGGAAGGCAGAAAAAGCTTTAACTCTGCTGATGTAGCTTCTTTAATTTGTTGTCAGTGATGCCACCAATGTTAATTCTGGCAGAGTTAATTATGAGAAATTAAAAAGCCGCTCAGAACAGACTGTATCCTTTGTACTCCAATAAAGAGGCAGCTCTGGCGTGAGAAAATTTCTTCATTAATATATATCCCCAAAGGGCTACTGCATACAGCTTTTGGAATATGAATCATAAACTCTCAGGGACCCTGCAGGAAGCAGGGGAGATAGGATTCGGAGGAGATTGGCTGTGTTACTTTTACTGCTTCAGGAGAATGATGCTCAGGCTCGCAGGAAATCACCATGCCAGTGACATTTGGAAAGAAAAATTTATTAATTTGCATGTTGGCATGTTACAGGTTTTGAAATATGGTTTTAAATATGTTCTGTACAGCCCCTGCTGTATCAATGTTCGATGTGTCAGTCTGTAATACATGCAGCTGTTAATACGGAGCTTAGCATAAGCATTGTAATTGTTTATCATTTAGTATTTTCCAGAAATGGCTTTAGGGCATGCATTTATTTCTCAGGAAAATTTCCCTGTCTTCTCAAAAAACAGGCAGTATATGCCCTTAACCTAATACATTATACTAAATGGCAGTGTGGTTGTACCACATATGTTGTCGAAAGTAAAATGCAAAGAATACCACTTACAAATTGTGCAACTCTAAAATACAAGTGAAAAAAAGAGTATATCCCAAAACAATAATCTATAATTTGTATTAGTATAACTTGGCAAAGCCACATTAACAAGCAAATATAAGTGCAAATGGAGTTAGGTTATAGTGAAATACCTCAGTGATGTTAACTTTCAGCAGAAATAAAGCCCTGTTGTTAAAAAACTATGTGCTTAAACCATTTGCAGTGTAAATCTGATGCTGACAGGGTGTTCCAAAGTGCTGGTGCAATTTTGAAGTCTCTTCCCAGGAAAGGTACTACAGTCTGTAAGAAAGCAGCTAGACAAAGTTAGTTTACAGTACAGAGGTCTAAAAAGAGGCCAGATAATTAACTTTCATAAGAAAAACATGTATTTTTTGCCTCCTGTAATATGAGTGAAGCAGATATACAATGTGTAACCTTTCATTCAAGAACCTCCTCAGTCTTCAGAAATATTAATTAATTAACCTTAATAGCAGCTGCAATCCACGCATATTATTTTGAAACTTATTGTAAATGGTCATTCAGAGGACTGAAAAAATGCAGTAGAGATGGACCGCTAAGAAAAAATGGAACATTTCTCAGAGCAATTGAGAGTGTTTGGAAACAACCTTGTAGAAGTTATTTTAGCAGATTGCCTTTTCAGGCAGGCTACATTGAATATTCCTGTGGCAATTAGCATTGTAACTTCAGGCAGGAACAGTCTGGAATAGAATGTTACCTGTGGGTAACTTCCACACATCTGCAGTTCCAGAGTGCTGGGATCTCTATTTTGACAACTTAACCCTGCCTATCATTATTTTATTTTTCTAGATGCTTTGTTAATGTGGAGCTAGAGGTACAGGTAGATAATGTAGCACATACAAGGCACAATGTGATATGGTACTGTTGTGGCTGAGGAACAAAGTCAGAAAACCTGATGGCCATTTTCTTTGTTCTGGCTCTGGAATCTAACTTTGTACCTTTGTAACTAAACATCTGCTATCAAAACTAGGGGAAAGATTAGGTATGTGCTATAAAAATGGCATTTCCTTTGCCACTGAAAAATGACTTTAACATTTCCAGGAATAAAGACCTCCTTTGTTTTCTCTGATTCTAATCCCTGTCTCCAATTTCACCTTAGAAGTGTGTGTCCCTCCCAAACCCTGAATCCCTGCTGTCACCAGCTGTGCATTTCTTGGCAGAAACCCACTTATCAATGTTAAGGATGAACTTCGAGGCTCATTGAATCATTCATTGTAATCCTCACATAACAAACATAAGATTTCTAATTACCTTTTGACTGCTTTTTTCATAATGCCCTATTGCGGTTGGAATGGCTCTTGTGGCATACACAGAAATAACATTAGACTGTAAATCTATTGACTGGAGCAGTGGATGGAAGAAAAAAATGTAGAAGGGGCGAAGGTCGTTCTTATAATTAGTGTAATATATCAACATGCTGGGAAACTGAAATGGGAGAAGTTGTTAGAAATGGAAATTTGACTGAAAGCGAAAGTTCATCTGTGAGTCTCTTCTTCCCCATTTCCCTGCTATTACCTTACCCTCCAAAGCAACCCTTCTGACAGCTCCAGGGTATGCTGTTCTCACAGGCTTGATCTGCAACCCAATCCATGGGCAGGGTGAGCTGCTTGTACCCTTCTGAAGAACAACTGCTTTAAAATATTCACTCAGGAGATGGGGTAGTGTTCTCAAATGACTCCAAACCGCTGCTTCCCAAGCCCTGAGGGGCACAAAGCAGCTGGCTGGTGCAGGGCTGGGTTGTGCAGCTGCGTCTTCACTGCTTCCCATTCAGGTCTGCGTCAATTGATTGCAGAGCCCTTTTGGTGCCCAGTCCTTGCTCACTGGTGACCAGTGGATACCCAGAGGTTCACAGCGTTGAAAGGAGTCTGAGATCCATGGTGAGGGTAATCAAAATCTAGTCAGAAGAGCTAATCCTTATGTACACACAGTATCAACTGGGAATCAATACACAGGCCACTGGGACTGGCAGTGGCTTGTCCCTTTCAAAATCTTTTCATTTCTAACAGTCTGACCCAGATATCAGGATATTATCTAGGCAAAGATCATGAAAACTGCCCTGTTTTCAACTGCATTTTTCATCTAAAATGCAGCTCACTTGCAACTTGTTACTGTCTAAAGAGGATGCTAACACTGCCACATTTCCTCATTAGCTTTGCATAAGACAGACTCCTGTGTCACAGTTGATGGAGCCTTTATGAGCCTTTTAGCCAAATGACTGATGTTTCCCTTGTTATGTCAGATCTGAGGGCACTGCTGGCATCTTTCTTTATTCGCTGTCTAACACCATCAATCGAGCAGCTGCCATGCACCCATGATCAGGCTGATTATTAAAATGTGCTCAGGAGGCTGCTGACACCGGTTTTCTTTCATCTGAAGAGGCCAATATACACTGGCTTAAGCTGGCAGTTACGTATGTGTAATATTTATTGTAGGAACCAGCAGGTAAAGACTGAGGCTGATTCCACAGAATCTGGATCCAGTCCATTGAGATTACAATTAAGATCTTATAGAAACAATGGTGATTTTTGCTTTGTGTTTTTTTTTACTCCTTTGTGAATAGGGAATTGTTCTTTTTGTTGGGGAGCACTTTCTCTAAAACACAGCCCTTCCTCTTCCACCCAGTGTCGCTGGTGATGAGGGGTCACAGCCATTGAAGAGACTGTTAAACTTCAGTCCTGATAGAACCAGGCTCTTGTGGGATTGCTTACCCCTAAGGTTTACCACAGTAGTTTTGCTCTGCTGTTTCTTCCTTCACTGATCCATCAGCCTTTTTTCAAAGGGAAACCACTCTTGACTGCTTTCTGATGATAATAGTGAAAAAAGCCTTCTGCAAACAGTGTAGTTCAGAGCCATGGACTAACCCAGCATGTCAGGGATTCATCAGGAGCTCAAGCTCACCTGGAGTTTTCCCTACCAACAGCAAACACAGCTTGGCCACATATTTAGTTGTGTGGCTGTTAATCACTTCTGCCTTTGAAGTCTCTAATCATGGATATTCTTAATATGCAGAGAGTAAGTTCAACAAATTTTTATTTCAAGTGCACTTGTTATTTTGATGACTTGTGATGGTTTGATTGACAGTGGTTATTTTTTTTAATCGCAAGGCCAAATTTTTTTAAAGGAATATTTGAAGTTTAATGGTTATCAGATGTAGTTATGTCTTAGTACAGCAGTGTGGTTGTGTGTGACTACAAGGTGTAGCCAAATGGGTGTCATACTGAGATTCTATACATAGGCTCATGTAGATATTATGAGTAGAATATAGCACAAGAGAGAAGAAGGGGAAAACCTTTGCAGATGTTGAACAAACCAGGCTGCAGAGCAAGGAGGGGTATCATTGACTCTCACCAAGTTCTTGAAAAAAGGGGGGCAGAATTTTTGTGCTCAGCTCTGGTGGATCTCCTCCTGTTGCCCTTATCCTGCCCCAGTCTGTTAATGTGCTCAGACCGCCCTTTCTCTGAGCTGCCCTGTCAATAGGCCAGTAAGCTTCAGAAATGGCTTCTGCTTTTGTGAGACTTTGTGTTCTCTCCAGATGCTGCAGGGTTTAGACCAAATCCATAAGCTGGCTGGAGAGGAATTCTAGGAGCTATGTTGCTCCCTCAGTTTGGGTAATGTTTTACTGCCTGCTCTGGTCCTTCAGGACATGCAAACGTGAACTGTATCCCACTGTATAAGTACACGCATTTTTCCACAATTCAGTTTGTTGCTTTTTTTTTTCCCCTCAAAGAAAGAAAAAGTATTAATCCTCCTGTGTTCCTAGGGGATGGGGAACCCTCACAGGCCTCGTGATTATCAAAACCTCCCTTAAACTCATAATACTGCTAATTAGCTACATAGCACTGCTAAGCAGTTAACACTTCTATTGTCTGTCTCAGCTCACACCCAAGAGGTTATTTCTCTTGAAAAAAGCCCTCTCCTTAGGGGGAGACCAGAAAGGACCAGATGAGAGGGACTGAATTAACCAGATGCCGAGATTGAAGCCTCAAGTTATACTGAAACCTGCTTTGTTCCTGTGTACCAGGAGGAGGGTTTGCTGTGAGAGGGTGTAGGGACTTGTCATGAAGATGACAGTTGTAAAAAGAAGAATGTTTGAATATGGTCCTAAATCTCCAAACAACTGTGTGTCTGTGGTGCCTTTATGGCAGTCATTTTGCGTGGCTGAGTGTGCATGTGTGTCTGTGTGGTGTGTGTGCAGAAAATTCAAAGACCATGGTTCTGTGCAGATTTTAAACTCTTATTCGGGGAATGCTACAGAATTGACCCAAATTCTAATTGGATGATATTCTGTGGCATTAAGAGAATACTTTTATGTGGCCCACCTGCTAGTGTAACTAATTAGCAGCCATTCTCATTAATTACATTGATCAGGATCATAAAATAATTTCAAATTGCTGAACATGATCAACAGGAGTGAAATGGCTTCACTTTAATCCCTTAATGATTTTTTCATTATTAATCAAGCAAAATATGTAGTTGTTTGATCAATTTTTTCTTCTTGCAACTCAAGGCAATTACAGTAGACATAAAGTTGGTGCAAACAAAACCACATCTTATGTGGTAGCTAATTAAGCAGTAAGACACAATCGGGTAGGGGGGATGTGTTTGGAGAAAATCACTCCCCTGAGCATTTAAAGAAAAAAAAAAAGGACCTTTGCTCCCTCAGGAATCTGATTATTTTCAATTGCCTTCTTGCTAGCAGGAAGTTCTGTAAGATTTTATACAAAACTGCATTGGAGGGGTGGGAAATCTTGCCAGAGTCTGAGGAGAGAAGAAATGGTGAACTGCACTCTGAGCATCTAACTGGAAGGCTCACCAAACAGGAAGTCATTTACATCTGGGAAAAACCCAGTTACCAGCTTTCTCAGTAAAACCAGCATTTGCTGCCTGTTCTTTGGATGTTGTATAGATCTCTCTTTTGACAGTACATAGCTCTTTTTTGATGTGCAAACTAATCTGGCCTTTGTTCACATTGGCTTCAGACAGTTGTTAAACCCTGAAATCAGGCTATTGAACTGTGATGTTAAATATTGTTTAAGCTTTAAAGAAGATTTGTTATGTGTGCATGAAAAAATAACATAGGAATCAAAAAAAGGTTTACAATTATGTTTGTCATAATTTCTTATGATGTTTTTGGTCCTCATTATCCCCAGTAACTGACATGTTAACAGTGTTTTGCATGGTCACAGAGCTAGAATGGTTTATAGCAATACTGAGATACCAGCATGTTTCAGTACATGGTAACTCACAGATAGTAAATAAATTCNTATATAAAATATATATATATATAAGATGGCATAATTTCTGACAGTTCTGTGCACGTGAGCTGAGTTGCCCAGACACAGAGACTTCCCGTGCCTCCCTAAAGGTACCTCCGAAAGATTAGCTTCTCTTCGCATGGAGAAACGTGCCTACTGATCTGGCCAAACCTGGAGCAGGTGAGGTGGGCTCTCCCCAAGAAAGAGGGCATGGAGGGCCATGTGATATGAGCCCTCTGTGCCCCAGTGACCCTCTCTGGATGGCTACACAGACGTGGAAGCAGCCTGTGAATGTCTGTGCTGTGCGGTGGGGGGATTGTCCTTGGCTGCTGTGCCCTACGTGTGCCAAGGAGAGAAGGGGGTGTGATGGATGACGTTCTTGCTGGACCTGGATGTCCAGGCACGTCTGTAGTTTGTTCCTGTGAAAAAGTTATTAGGCAAACATTTTGTTCTCAAGGCTTGGAGATTTTTCCCCATTTTGATCACTTGCGGTTGGACTTAACTGCGGCTTACCCAGCACCAGAAATACAATAGCATAGTCAGTCATGGTAATGCTTTCTGTGTGGTCATGAAGATCTACAGTATTTAACCTAGTTTTGCATGAAATAACTAGATTTAGATCAATCACAGTCATTTTGTAGAGGAGAGAGAGAGAATATTAACTTGGTCTTGAAATGTGATTAATTCCAATTTGCTGTTTTCAAAGATAAGGGATGCTCACAATCCTGTTAATTAAAAAATTTAGACTTTTCCATTTTACTTCATGCACCAATTTTTAATGAAATAAGTTTGTCTTTTTTATTATGACTGATGCCTGGCTCAACATGCCACAGGCTTCCTGAAGGAAAAATAGTGTGTACTTGTTGTGACCCTGTGAAATGAAGATAAATGATTTCATGCAACATACATTATGGGCTTTATGACATGCATAAATATACAGTAGATTTTATCCCTTCTCTAAAAAATGTTCTTAGATTTCTAATATTGTGTTTTAATACGGTTTGGTTAACAGAATGACAAATAGTGAAAATATTTAGATATTAAAATAGGATCCCAGATTTGTGTGCTGCTCATTCAACTGTCAGCAATTGCTGCAAAGAGCAGTCTGACTTTGACCTTGCTAAATATTCATTTCATGTCTCCAGCATTGCTTGATTAAGTCAGGCAACTTTCTGTGTGTAGCTATACTTGGCATGAGTCTGACTGCCATGTGGAAGCACTTTTTAGATCAAGGTTAGGAATGAGCAAGACCTTGTTAAAAACTAAACAAGCACTGGAGTTAGGAGATTTGCATGATCTAGAAACACTGGTTTCTTGTGAGAACTATTGGTTTCACATCTTATCTTTAGCGCATGGCGGTTGTCAGGCCTGCATTATATGTTAGAAGAGGAAATGTCAGTTACTAACATACTGTAAGTGGCCTCACTAGGAATACAAAGTGACCTTTAAACTAATAACCGCAAAAAAGAGGAGAAATAAACCAGATTTGCTTTCTAATTGGCTTTAGTAATTTTTATTAAGAGTGTTTGGCATATGGATATTACATCTTGCTTATGCTACCAAATTCAGCTACTATTAAAAGCAATGATGACAAAACCAATAATAATTCTTTAAAAAGTTGTACTGTGCTGTGAGTGTATATGGGGGGGATGTGTGCAGTTTATTTTCTGGCACTGTCCAAATTCTTCAGTCATGACCTTATAAGCCCCAGTTGAAAACCACTGTTGCTGGCACACCATACTGTGCTTAAGTGTAAATCACCCATTAATTGATAGGTTGTAGGATGGATTCTGAATGTGCAAAGTTGTGCAGCCAGTACTCTGCAGTACTCAGTTGAGTCACGCTATCTGAAATGAGCGTGGTGTCTGATCCTGTATCTTCTTTGGAAGATCTTACAGTAAATTGTGCATTTTTGAAATTAGATTGTCTAATTATAGTACTTATTTGAGAAGGCAACACAGGAATATTTGCAGGAATATTTGTACTTGTAAATATCCATGTGTTTTGCCCTTTTGAAGTAAGCAGTAGTCAGAGTTGATAAATGTCTTGGCTGGAATTTAGCAACACAATGAACCTCTGTATAGATAACCCACATGGTATCAATTGAAGCTCCATTTAAGACTTAATCGTTGGCCCATGCAAGCAGAGGAAAGCTTGACTAGACAGATGGAAAGAGCTGCTTTAAGAAGGGATCAGAAAAGGCATTGCTACTCGGCTGGCCTAAGTCCACTAATCTGATGTTATTATTAGCAATAAGGAGCAGCGACCAGGATAAAATCTTATTCTCTGCAAATGTCATTTAAATAGAACTCTGATATTTTCCAGTCAAGTAGACAGGCTTTAGTCAAATAGTGAGCACTTTATTTGTAAATGCAGGAGGAAAAGAAAAGCTTTAGTTCAGCAAGTTCTTAAGATGTCAGCTTACCAGTATTGATTAATCGTTCAGCAGTGGCAGCTGCTTCTTTATTAAAAGCGTAGCTCTCCATACAAAAGATGTCAGATGTAGGAAATGTTTGTTGACAATTTACCTTTTCTCACAATGTGGCAAGAGCTCAATCTATTACACATTCCCCTGCTTTCTGGCCCTGCAGCTCAGATAATACCCATGAAGGAATGTATTACTCCATCTGCACGGGGTAGATTGCGGCAGCTGGACTCCGCTGCAAATGTCATTCTGTTGGAAACAGACCTGCAGCACCGCTTCCCAGTATGGGAATTAATTAATGGAGAGCCGGTGCTACTTAGGAAAAGCTTTTAGTTGGGCTGTGTATGGATGTGCTTGGAGTGTACACCTCAATATGGCATGATGAAGCCAGAGCTAAGAATGAGACAAATGCTTTTCACACAATGAGAGATATAAATTGAGTGCAACATTGTCTGTTTGCATTTTGAGTGATTTAAAACCTTTGATTTTACCAACTGCTGGAACAAATGGTTGGTCTGGCAATTATACCACATAGGTACCTGGAGGTGTTTATGGACATGGGGGTATAGTTATTTACAGGAAAATATTCCAAAATATGCATTTTCTTCTATGTCTCTGAGTACATTTCTCCTTAGACTTTTGGGACATGGCTTCTCTTGCTGAATTTTTATTCTCTGATTCTGTGGACTCTCTCTGTGGAAGAATACAGGCAATTAGATGCATTTCAGGCTGAAATGATTCACCTTTGGGGTCCCCCGTTTGTTATTTGGTGCAAGGGAATTCTGTGTGTTTAGTGTAGACTGCTGCCACGTAATTTCTTGAATGTATTTCTAATGAACTAGTTAAGTTGAAGGCACTGTTAATTGCTGATGGAACAGTGGAAGCAAATATTGCACAGAGTGCTAGAGTACAGGCCAGGCTTATCCTATTGCTTATATGTTCCTTTCTTGCCAAATGCAGAGCTGGAGAGAGTTGCTTTTCCAAGGGATTATAAGGGGTCTTAAGTCCCATCAGCATACATAATGTCTTTTCTTAAAATGTAAGTACAGTTAATAACCAAATATTATTTTGGGAATTTGAATAGTTTCTTTGCTGTACACCACCCTTGGCTGAATCTTGTATCTCCTGGTTCCCCTTTTTGGCTTTGTCTTTCAATCTGAGCTTTCCTGCCATGTTCTTCAGAAGTAAGGCAATTTAACTGATACCCTATGAATTCGGCCTCGGCTTTCATGTAGACAGGGGAATTAAAATGGATTAAAACTGATAATCTGTTGCCTCACCTTCAGCAAATACATAGCTGTAGAAAGAAAGAAAGAAAGAAAGAAAGAAAGAAAGAAAGATGCTTTTAAATCCTTGTAATTGTTGAATACTGAGCACTCTGGCCTTGGGTTGGTATCCAGGGTTTTTTGGATGTCAAAGACCTCTCTGGCTCATGCATCTTGCTAAGAACATGAGCTGCAGAGCTAAGCATATGAAGTGCAGTTGAAACTGTTCAGTATCTGAGCTATGATTGAATAAACCAATTAGGGACTTATCCAAATCTCCACTATCATGTCCAAATCCTTGGGACACAACAACTTATTTGATACCCTTTCGTTTTCATTTATATGATTTTCCTTCATAGAGCAAGCCAGCTTTTAGTAGATGTCAGATGTATGAGCTGAAATACCAATTAATATTTTTTTTAAGTATGTTCAGATGAAAACCCAAATTAATTTTTGAGCTCTTTGAGGTGTTTGCCTGTGACTAATTGTTCTAAACAGATCTGCAATAGTTAGCAAAATAGTTTTATTAGTCCCCGAGGCAGTAACTGCAAATTTTCATTCTGCAATAGTATTTATACTTTAAGGTTTCAAAAAATGAAGCATCTGTGTCAAACACTCAAGCAGACCAGGTTTTACTTGTCTTCCATTGTTATTGAGACTGTGATACTGTTTGTCTCCAATGCTTGCAGGTGTAGTTTGGGCTTTAGGTGTTCTGAATTAGCAATTTATGGAGTCATCCAGCAGTAAATTCACTCATTGACCTTTGTTCAGGCTATCCAACTATTTATGGTTTAGAACCCAAGTGGGGTGATCTGGTGGGTAATGTATGTAACTGTGCTGTGTCAGTTTCTTCTCATTTAGAAATAAAGAGTAATTTGTAAATGGTGTTCGGATAATGGTACCTTTTATGCTTACTAACTCTGTTTACTTATTAACCTGATATATAGAAATCAGTAGGTGACACTACTGTATCTTTTTGTCCAAGGTTTATATTAAAAAGAAGACTATTGAAATGTCAACAAAACTATTCATGACTGGTACTATACTAAATTGAATAAGCAGTTCATTAGAGTCGACCATTTCTTTGCTTCTTACAGTTACTTATAGTTACTGTAAGAGGTAACTTACAGCTCCCACCTGTGAGTCACAGTGAGGTAAAACCTCTAATTGTCTTTATAGGGTAGTTGGTAGGATTTGAGGACTTTCAGTTGTATTTGAATAATGTAATGTACAAAATGATCTAATCACTTGATCAGGACAATAGTATGTAGGCCAAAATTCTGTTACCTTGTTATACCTGGTAATCCTTTTTTAGAGCAGTACATGGCCATAGGTGACTGAGGACAGCTTGTGGTCTGTTGTTTTAGCAAGGGTAAGATATAAGTCAGCTTGATAACCATCCATCTGAATTTAACTCCTAAAAGAAACAGATAATTTACTTTGTCAAGAGCAGTAATTACTGACAGTTATCTGTTTTTAAATATTGGATAACTGGGATAATGAAATGGAGCAGCAGGAGGGAAATGCAACAATAAGTTATTTGCCCACCATTTTTATGTGGCAGTCCCAGAAATCACACCTCAGCTCACCTGCAGTAACTGATGAGACAAGAATTACTGAAGTTTGGAGGGCCTTCTTTTCCATTTAATTAAGAAACAAAGTTTAAAATCAACAGTGTGAGGGACCTGTTTTTTTGACAAATCTGACAAATACCTTCTGCCAGCAATGTAACTTCCTAATGGGTGTGTCCAGAAGGAAATTACTGCAGGTTTTGAGTGATGTGGGAACTCAGATGGATCCTTTGCAACCTGTGCTGATGGATTTTAAAGACACAATTGTGCATTATTTTCTAAAACATACCTCAAACATGAGATGGTTTTGGTGTTAGCTCCTAGGGACTACAGAAATGCAAATTGAGAGTGCTGTATTTCTAAAACAAACATAGGTGCTGGTCTGAAGCTGTCTTCTAGAGTAAAAATGAATTTTAAATTACATGTGCCTGAGGCTTTACCTTACTTGCCGTGGGCAAGGCAGATTCTCTAGCCATGGCACTGTATGTACAACTATGCTACTAACAAAACACTGCTTTGGGAATAACTGAAGCTATACATTTTGTAAAGCTTTTTCTTCTGCTCAAAAAATATTACCAGATAATTTTCTTTTGCCATCTTTCCTGCATTTTTACTCTGTGATGCTCAAGATAATGCAGAGTTAAACACAAGGCTGAACTTCCACTCTGGCTGAAAGTGTTGCTCTGCTAATACCATCTATGAATCTGAAGCTATGAGCCAGATAAATGGAAATGAGATGTTCCACTTTTCCAGCAGCCCTAGAAGTGATACCCTGCTTGGCAGGGTGAGTGCAGAGGAGACTTGTTTTCTGCTCAGTATAGTTATTAAATCCAACCAGAGCAGCAGCACTTGAAAATATCAGTTTCCAGAATCATCAGAATCAAAATACCAGCCCAGTCTTGTACACCATGCTTTTTATTTTTCTTGGAGCTCTTTGGTGATGCTTGTATTTTTAAGAGAAGGGTGTAAAATGCATATGCTCTTTTACGTAGATTTTTTAAATCAGCAATTGTATGTGGAAACTTGTAAGCAGGAAAAAAACCCCAAATCTTTAAGGATTTTTGTTTTTCCTGACATGTTTTCTGATGCCTGGTAGGAAGTGTCTCTGCTTAACTGGAAAGATGCTGCTGCTGCAAACTAGAGCTGTTAGCTTGGGTGGTATTGCACAAGTGAGCCAGGGCAAGTTTAGGTCTCTTTTTTGTTACTTGTGCCTCTGCTTCCTAGGAATATAAAATTTCTTTTGGCAATGGTAATATCAAATGATACAACTAACACTGGAGAGTTTAGTATTTACAAAAACTCAGTAAAATAAAGAGCTCCAGAGATTTGATTCCTCAGTCCCGAAAGGAAGTATAAAAACCTCCCACATCCATGAAAGTATGTTGAGCAGAAACGAAACATTTAGATTTTGCTTCTCTTTTTCTATTTGTGCCTTTAAGGGGCTGTAGTAGAAATGGAATACATAATGTATTGACAGGATATATATATTCCACTTGTGAGTACAGCTCTGAATCCTCTTGGCTTCACTGTTTTTGAATCATCATGTCTTTCCTCAGTGGAGAGATAAATATGACATTCACTTCAATCCATTTAGCCCATTATTCATTTATATAAAGCAGAACCAATTAAGACATTCTTTTGTGTATTTGCACATTCTACATATGGAGCAAACGGGAGTTAAAAATATCTGTTGTAGCAAATGTGGTGGATGCTCTCGGAATACTGAACACGCTACTCCTGCAACTCCTCTGAGCCTTTAACTGACATTCGGGAGCTGCTGAAACACACAAATACACACTTGTTTGCTTTGGTGTTTGCTCTGTTCCTGGATAAGATTCATACCCACTCACTTATCTAAAAAAGTGCATTCCTTTCCACTTTCACAGCTGCCTGCAAGTGAGTATAGGCACAACTCTTCAGCCATGGACAGAGACAGAGGTGACCAAAGAGTTTCTGAGGTAGATGTCCCTCTGTCAGGAGAGATCTGTATTTAGGTGGTGGTGGTGTATCAGAATGAATTATTTTCCTGGCATAGCTCCTTTCTTTCAGAACATGTGTTTTGACTTTTTGTTCAAAATCTGAGAGTTTGAGAAGAGAATTAAGTTAAAATAAAATCATAAAAACCCCCTAAGAAATTCCTGCTATTGCAGGCTTAAGGAAATAAGCCAAAATAGACATTTTCAATTCCAACAGCATTTCTGAATGGTATAAGTTTCTGTTGGCTTAAGTCTTTCTTGGCACAAAATGCTGATTATATATGTCTCAAGGAGACAATCAGCATGTTCATACAAAAGTCTCAATCCCTAAAACACAACAACATGTGGTTGCCACTAAAGGTTTGCTGTCGAAATAGATAAGGAAAATTCTTCTGGATTACAATATGGGGCTTTACATTGAAAAGCTTTGTTTTGCCTTAAAAGGTAGTTTGTGGCAGTGTGAAGTGATGAAAAGGTATGCAGCATAATACAGTTTGATTGGAGCAGAAATATGGTAAGATATAAACTGGTTTGATGGTATTTTTCCTAGCAAGTCAGTGTTATTTAACTATTGCATTGCTGCCTGAAACAAGTCATTCTGGGCCTTATAGAGGAAGATGTGGTGCTGTGCAAAGCTTTTCCACAGGGCCTCACGTACCAGCACTGTGGCCCAGTTGCAGATGGGCACGTGCTGCTGCTTCTGCTGCCTGGGGGAGTGGAATGGCCCAATCTGTATTTTGGAGGATTATATTATACTTACGTGAATAACTACTGTCTTGTGGATTAATATGACAGTTGTAGATTCAAGTGCATTACTTTGTATATTTTGTGTCTGCTAGGCTGTTTTATGTGTTTGGTTTTTTTTTTTTTTTTTTTTTTAATCTAAGATCCTTTCCAAATTTCTTTCTGTATCATGGCTTAGAACTTCAGCATCTTCCTGTGTACAAGATTGTGAATGTCAATGTGAAGGCATGCTGGAAACTTCTGGTCCTGTGGTTTTGTTGTGTTCCTGTGATGTGTGTCAAGGAGTTGGATGAGGCCATTTATAAACAAGTCCGAGTTTCTCTGCAGCTCAGGCCAGGAGTGCATCTTCGGGGCTGCTTGGCTTGAGGTTTCATTTCATTCCTTCTACCACGGCCTGTGCCAAACCCTCTGTGCTGTAATATACCTTTAAGAAAGATTTCCAATGCCTGTTTAAAAACTGCACATGGCTGTGGATCCCCTGCTTTTTAGTTAAGTTCTTATTGAAAATGGTTATTATTTTATTATCATTGAAAATGGGTGCTGCATAAACTAGTTTGAATTTGACTGGCTTCAGCTTCCAAGCACTGGATCTCATTACACCCTTTTCTGCTAGATTAAATACCCATCTGCTCTCTGCAATCTCTTTCCTGTGTAAGTATTCATAGTCTGTGATCAGGTTGCCTCTTAACCTTCTTCTTTATGAACCAACTAGACTGAGCTGTAGTCTCTCCTTGTAAGGCAAGTGTTTCCAGGCGCTCTAATCACTCTTGTAGCTCTTGTCGGAATCCTTTCCAAGTTAGTTTAGTTAGAGGAGGTGGGGAACAAACCAGCTAAGCAGGGGAGGCCCACTTTTGTTTGACTGAGCAGTTTGGTATAAGGAATTGTCTGGTCCTATTGAGAAGATTGAGAGGTACATCCTAACGAAGAAGGATAACAAAGCAGCATGTTTCATCTGGCAAATGGAGGGGAATCTGTCAAGCATTGCTTTTCTAAGCAGCCCTGTCTTCTCAGTCATTAACAGAAATTCCAGCTAAACTGTAGTTGCTTCTCTTCCTTGGTGCCTTAGTCATGCATATTAGCCATCACACTCCAGTTTTGAACTGTGTGGATCAGGTCTCATGTCCTCTGATGTGTGGGGTAAAGTTTATATGCTTTGTATAATGCCAAAATTAACATTAAAATGACCGTGAGAGGATCCCAGTAAAATCATCTTGATATTCCATGATTTAAATTCTTTTAAGGGTTATTTTAAAATAATATATACTACTTACTTTAT
>VZTT01014005.1:0-24310 GCA_013400855.1 Buphagus erythrorhynchus | reverse complement strand
AAATGATAAATGATAAATGATGACTTGTGTTCTCACTAAACCCCCTTCTCACCAGGCTGCCTCCTGTGCCCCTATCTCTGTCCCCTCTGATTTAGCGAAGGTGTGACTTATGCTCAGCACTGCAGGGCCAGCTCAGGTACAACCTGTCAGCCTCCCTCTTCTGTGCTGCTTTCCCTGCCTTAGGATCGACAGATGCTGGCCCTGCAGAAGCAGAGTTGTTGTTATCCCATCTTATGGCAAGTCCCTCATGTGCCAGATGTCAGCAAAACTGCTTTGGGCTGAACCTCTAAAGGTCACATAAGCTTTAAAGAGCATCTTGTGTTTTCATGTGACAGATTGTCACACAGAAGGGAGAACTGAAATGAATTGGTGACCAGGGAGGGGCTTAGACATGCTGTAAATACCTGATACCTCTCCAAATAATGGTGACTGTTTTCTTGTCTATTGAGCCCTTTTATCACATACTTCGTGGCTTGTGGGCCCTGGGTATGCTCAAAAACTTTCTGTTGCTTCAAGAGCTAGAAAAGGTTATGATTGGTATAATTGCATTCAATAAAGTACCAGGCATGGCAAATATCATATGAATGGGATACTGACCTGGCACTGTGGTGTACCTGGGACCCTGCATGCCATGAAGCAATTGCTGTCATGAGGCCACATTGGCCCTACACACGAGGGAGAAGGAGTTGGGGCTTCTCAGTAACACACCAGTTGGAGAGCTTTTCCTTTCAAAGAGGAATGGGATTTCATCTGGTGCACATGGAGGAAAAAGCTGTTGGATGAGACACAGTGGAAGTGAAAGCCAAAATGAGAATCCAAACCAAACGCAGTAAATTCTGTCAGGGTGAAAAGGGAATAGAGGGGGAAATTAGGGAATAATTCCTGGAAATACTCTCAGCTTTGGCCCTGAATGCCTACATTTTAACCCAGAGATGGATGTTGAGGGTGGTATATTCTATATCACTCTGATGTTAAATACCCCATTTCTATCTGCACAGCCTGCTGGTTTTGAGCCAGTTCCTGTCACATAGAAAATATTATTTAGACTGACAGCACAATTTGAAAAAAATAAATCTTACCCCTCAAGAAGCTAGCAAACACTAATTTGGTGAATAATTGTGGTTCTGGAAGAAAGAGAAGAGCCTGTGTGTGGTGTTTGGTTTCAGTATCACTGTCTCACAATCTTGGTTAAACAAAAGTCCGTGTACATTCAGCAGCACCATTTCTTAGCATGTCCACTTAGTATAAACTCAGGTTGCAGGGGCTAGGTAAAGGAGGGAGAGGTTGTTTAAAAGAGAAAAATATAGTGAAAAAATTTTAAAAGTAGTGCAGGTTGATCTTAACCAAAATGCAGGTAAAAAAGAGGATGGGTGGAAGAAATTAATGATTACCATTAGCCCTCTTCAGTTTCCGTAACAGGCATGTACCATCTATTACTAATTTAGCTGATGAGAGAGCCACAATTTCTTTAAAACATGCCAGGACTCCAGTCTGTCTCTCAGCCTGTAATATCTAAACAACAAATTGGGTTCCAGCTGGGATGTGTTTATCAGCTTAAAAAGAACTGATTTTCTCTTCCACAGTCAGAACGAAAGCGTTGTCTGACAACATGAACCAAGACCAATGCTCTCCCCAAACTCCCTGCAAATGGGCAGTTTTGGCTATTGGATTGTCCAGACACTGATTGTGGCTCTGCAGCTTTAGCTCTGCCCTGTTTCTGGCAGCCCATCACCACTGTCCATCCCCATCATCCATCCCACCAGCAGAGTCCATCATCACCTTTTATCCACCTCTCACATCTTCTGCAGAACTAATTATGCTTCAACCTTTCTGCCCAGAGGCACTGGCTTAAGTGAAAATGAGTCTAAGCTGCTTTGAATCAGAAACAGACAAGCAGGAAGTCTTGGTCCAGATAACTGGGTTTAGCCTTTTTGTGTGTGTGTGCTCTTTCATGCCTATTGTCTTTCAGGCTGATTTTTATGGACTGCTAACTATTAAAGCACAGTGATTTGTACAATACTTCCATTAGCCTTGCTATTATGTGTAGGTAAGAATGAGATACTGTATCTAATCACAAGTATTTATTTATCCAATGATATAACATATTTACTTGTGTGGCTATATAACATACAATTTAATTTGTTCTATGAAAATAGTGAGCCTTCCTTACTAGATTTGTGTCAAAGCATCTGAGCATAAATTGGAATTCAAATAAAAAATCACATTACTTTAAAGTATTCTTATTTAACTATTGATAAAATAGCTCAGATGGGCACAGTGTAAATGACAGTAAAATTGGCATTTACAACAGCCCTATTAGACAAAAGGGAATTGGACTGAAAGAAGCAAATCGATTTTTTTCTACACTGTGCTTGAAGCAAAAACTGTGTGTAGAGAGGAATCTACTAATTTAGAAAATCTTAGACAGTTAATTGGGGTACAAATGTTTGCTTTCTCCTTCTGTCTCTCTCTCTGTATCTCCCTGGGGCATAGGTGAAGGCTGTGGTGGAAGTGGCCTCTAGCCCTCCCCAAGGACCCTCTCTGACCTGGTGTCCCCTCTTTGGGATGATGACCCTCAGTCCCACTGAAGTGATCCTCACATGCCACTGCTGGGAACAGCTCAGCAGCATTTTCAGCACTGCTGGGGGCTCCTGATGCTGCACCTGCCTCGTCTGCTGCTCCCAGGCAGCCCCAGTGAGCTGCTGCTGAGAGCCGGGGAAATGGCACTGCGATGTCTGTGTGTAAATCTGCATGAGAAATCAGTACCCGAAAAGCAGCTCCTCACCTCAACTTACATGCAAAACATCCTTTTTTTTCTTCTTTTTTTTTTTTGGACAGCCCCTGCTCATATCATACAGCAGTGGAAACACATTTCCCTCCCATTCCCGCAAATCCCAAGGGTACAAAGGTTTTGTTTCCAAGCCCCCAGCCACAAGCAGTGGCTGGCTGTGAGATGCTCTGTGGGTGCCCAGCCATGGGTTGTACCTGCTGTGGGTGTGGAGCCATGGGATTCACAGCACCAGCCTGGCTGGGGAGCAGCGAGTGGGAGCTGGCTCTGTGTGCAGGAAAAGTGGAGGCTACTGACTGCAGATCCTCTTGGCAAGATAACTATTGATTGCCCCCCTTTCCCCCTCCCTTAACTGGTAAGGTTTGATATAAATGAGTTGCCATGCAGAGCTGTATACAAAAGGATATTATACGATGGGGAAAAGGCAAAGCCAAGCATTTGGCTGAGTTTAGGCTGTTCTGTGCCTTTCCAAGCACGATAAAATTAACAGAATTATCTCTGTGTGTGCTAGTGCTTGTGGAAGGCTAATGGTGTCAAAAAGGCAAAAGAAAATGAGAACAGGTTTGGGAAGGCAGCAAAGTGTTATTCCTAGATGAGAAGATTTGTAGTTTAATTTGAATAGCTTCACCTTGGAAGGACCCTTCTCTGAATGGAGAGTAAGTTATTCTGGGAGAGGAACTCCCCTGCCCTTTTCTATCAGTAGGAAGAGAGTAAGAAGAACAGTGGGAGGGATGCTGTTGTATCTGGATGCAGCACATGGAGAGCTGACATTCCTTAGCAGAGAATATTTCCACACTATTATTTAGCTCTGGGGCATGGGTGATCTCTAGCCCTATGCCCATCACACCTGTCTCAATCTGCCAAATACATTTAGCTCTTTTGGGAGCATAAGTACACAAGTAAAACAAATTTAAAGATCCAGTTTGGTTTCATTCATGGATGCTTTTAGCAGAGAAGGAGCAAACTGGACACTACCTATCCAGGTTTCTTGCCTCAGTTTGGAGTTTCTGCTGAACCTCATCTGAATGAATCTTGATTTCTCCAAAATGGAAATGCAGTAGGAACTTTGTAGTTTGCAAAGCCACAGTCAGGTCTGACCTTGCTCCTGATGTCTCCCACCACTGATTCCCATGGTGTACATGAGACCTGCCCTGAGTTACAGCAGTTTTTGTATTTCTGAGCTCTGAATTTCATCCTCCTCCCATTCTCTGGGCTTGCTGTCACTGTCACTTTGATCATGGCTACATCAGCTACATGTCCAAGAAGAAGGTGGGATAAATATCCCAAAGCTGCTTTTGTCTTTGAGCCTTGGCAGCCTTTATTGTAACTGTGGTTTGAGAGGAACGGGAGGGATCATGAACTGTAGGGTGAGAAAACAATGCACCACAGTACCATTTCAGTGCCAAATTTCCATGAGTTGGCTGACACAAACATCTCAGCAAGGCAGAAGCGTGGGAGCCACAGGAACCTGAAAATGCAAGAGAAAGCACCATACTACAGCACTAACTCCTAGTGAACAGAAACAAGCTGTTTCTGTAAGCACAATGCCAAAGCTCTATTAGAGTGTGCCAACCACGTTCCACGAGGAATAACCTCAGGTTAAACAGCTGCACAGACCAGATAACCTGGGGTTGGCTTCATCTGCAGAGGGCAGTGGGCTGGGTGCCAGTTAGTTACTTAACCAAGTTAAAATTTGGGTGATGGTGTTTGCTCTGTTAAGCAAGCTCACATGAGCTACCCCAGGTCAGACACCTTTAGGAAGGAAGCCTGGTTTTTGCCAGCACTGATTTCTTTGTGCAGGATCCCTGCTTGTTAAGGACATCTCACTTAGCATGGGCTGCAATGCAGCCCATCAGTGCTCCAGAGCATTGTCTGTCATGCTTACATTTGGAATGATAACACAGCTGCCAAAAATCCTGATAACAGTGTTCTTTGATCATTCCTTTTCCCATCATTTCTCTCATGTCATCTCTGTGGGGAGGTATCTCAGGTGATGAAAGGTTTGTAGGGAGAGGCAGTTTTTTTGATCTGAACAAAGAATACAGATGGAAAAACCAAGCAGACTTTGGTGAAGCCCTCGTCCATGCTGCTGTGCCAAGTGGGACAGGGGTGGCTGCCCAGTGGTCTGTGGGAGACCAGCGGTTCCAAAACTCCTCCATCAGCTTTTGCCACAGCAGAGGGTCTAACAGAGAATATCACCTTTCCCTGCAGATCTGGTCTTGCTATTGGGATGGAAAACTGGATTTGCATGGCAAAGTCTTGTTAGTGGGGGGCTACAAGGGTGACTTCTCTGAGAAGCTGCCAGAAGCTTCCCTTGTATCTGATGGAGACAATGCCAGCTAGCTCCAAGCCTGGCCAAAGCTGAGCAAAGGCTAGTAGTGCCTCTGGGATTACATATTTAATAGCTACAGAGACACAGGCGTTACTGCTACAGGGAAGAAAAACTGCTACGGAAAAAGGTTTGGTTAATCATTAGATTTTCCTGTGACTACCTGCAAGTAAAATCAAACTCTTGGAGTCCTGTTTAAGATGGGCTTAATGCAAGAAATATTGGAGTGCCATGCCCAGAAGTATGTAGGATGACATAGGTATCTGGGGTTTGGAACACTACCATGGGAAGCTATATGTGTACCATAAGTTACTCGGATAATTCTCTTTGAATGTGCCACCCTGCTGGGACACCAGCATGATTTCTCTCCCCAGCCTGAGACAGCTTCTGGGAGATCAAGATTGTTATTTTTTTTCTCCTTTTAAATCTTCTGAACAAGAACTTATGTGCAGCCTAAGCAAAAAGTCCTGAGGCTGCAAATAGCAGAGAAAGGAGCTATAATGACCATATATGTTTAATGGCAGGTTGTAAATGACTGATGATGCTTCAGCTGGAGGTCTTCAGCAGTGGAAGACTTGATCTCAGAGTGGTAGCTGCCACCCATTATCTGCAATGAAACAAATGGAAAGACTTCTGTGCCTTTGCTTGATGCCTTTTTTATGTCGCAGGTTTGGAGATTTCCCTTGTTCCCATGAGGCAGACTGTGCTGACAAAAAGGAGGATGGCTGGCAGCCGGCTTCAATGTGGGAGTCATGCTGCTAATGCAGCCTGCATGTTCCCAGACTGCTCTCTGGGGCCTGGATTTTGCTGCCCTGCTCCCATTGCAGTCACGAAAGACAGATCCAAGCTCCTTCACCCCTTGCTCCTTCCTTATTCCTTGTGTGGACAGTCCTGTCCCAAGGGGATAACACTGGCCATCTGCTTCAACCAAACTGGTTGTTTGAACCAGTTTTCAGTTGTTTGAACTGAACTGCTGGTGATAGTATGTGCTGTAATCTTGGTCAGACCAGGTCATATCTGTTCCTTTTATCTGCCTTCCTATCTCGACCTTCTCCACCTGGATTTGTGCTCATAAAGAAAACAGTAATTTTTTACTGTGTGTGTTTTTTCCACGCAATCTGTGGAGCTGCACAATTTCTAACCAAGTCAGGAAAAAGATGTAGTTCAGATCAGTCTAGATTGTTTAGCTGGTACAGACCCTCATGGAGTTATAAGGACCTACTCCTGACAGCACCAGGTGCTCTTCCCATGAGCAGCCAGGACAGAGGTCTGCCCATGAGAGTTTTGGGGGATGTGGGTTACCCAGCGTGCTGCCCCTGCACAGCCCTGCTGCAGTGCATTATCAGGGCAGAGCTGAAGATGGCAGCAGGAATTTGGTTTCTCTTCCTGTATTTTGTCTCCTTGGGAAGCGCAGCGCAGGGCTGCTGCAAATGGGGCTCTGATATGGGTTTAATGACATTGTTCCTGGGGTCACTGCAGAGAAAGAAACTTTTCTTCCCTTGCATTTAACCCTATTTCATGCACGAACGACACTGAGGAAACTGAGAAATCTCCACATGGGTCTTGAACTAGGGTGACTGCCTTCCACAGGGATCCTGCATTTGATGTAGGGATACAGGCTGTAACCCCAGAGCCATGAGCTGCCTGCACACCTGTGCTCCCAGACAGACTGACTGTCCATGCTATGTCCCATGGACTTCAGGAGGTAAGGCACCACAATGGGCACCACATGGGTTTGCAACGCACAGCTAGAAAAAGAAAAAAATTCAAGCCAAATCTGCATTTGCTTGCTGGATGTCTTGCATACCCACAGGGCTGATGGCTGGGGAGGGGCACTGCCAGGGGTACTGGGGACTGGGGCTTTGCCTTCTCTACCAAGGGGGAATCATGGCATAAAATCTGCTTGTATTGTAGCAGTAGGCAAAGGAGAGATGCCTGGTGCTCTGCCAAGTTTGCAGTCATGAGCCCTTGACTCTCAAGCCAACAAGAGAGAGGCCAAGGAAAACAGCAGGAACTTTATTCTACATCTTAATTTATTGATGTTTCCTTAATCCTCTCACAGACCTCATCTGTTTGAGAAATCAGGTTCATATGTCACCTGTAATGTCTCCTTCCAGACAAATAGCACCACAGCATCTGCAATTTTCATAAGTGTGTTGCGCTTTGAAGACGAAGATACATGGGACACTTCAGCATAGATTGCTTTTAAGTGCTGCAGGATTTGCCTCATCAACATGAAGGCCTATTCACTGTACAGTGCATGCTGGTATTAGTTTCAAGTTGCTCAGATGCATCAAAAGCAGAAGAGCCCATTGCTCCAGGCAGGCACTGTCAGCTGATGCATTGCCCAGATCCTCATTTAGAAGACAGAAATTGAGAGGAAGCCTCAAAAAAGAGGGGGAAAAAACAGAGCAACCCTGTAAACTTTACATAATTTCCTAGGTTTCATTCATTTTACTGTAATTTTACACGTCTTCACATTAAGAGCTTATATTGTCAGAGGAGCACTCAGGATAAGTAATGTCACTCAACGAGTCATAAATGGAAGCCATGTCAGATGGCATTGCAAAATGGATCTATAGCTGGCTTTTTGTCCCTCAATTTGACATTATTTAATTCGATTTCAGTGATTTATGGCTGGGAGGAGGATGTTTGCTGTTCCCCCATTCCCTCCATGCACCCAGGCTTGATGTCTTCTCCTCTTCTGAGTATCCTGGCTTTTGGAGGTAATGAGAGTCTGAAAGGGCAATGCACGTATTTCCTGCCTGAACTGATTTTTAAAGCAGTAACTGGGAGAGGGAATTTTTTTACCTGTCCTTGCTGACATCCCAGGATAACACGTATCACTCATGCCAGCCCTGAATTTGGAGATTATGGCGAAACTGCATTTGTAAGAAAAATGATCGAGGCGTTTGGGGTGAGTTATGGAGACCTGCAAGAATTTACTGCCACAACACGGAGCTGCCAGTGACAGCAGCACCTGGTGCCAGCTGAGGCACTCCTGCTCTTGCTGCCAGTGCAGAGGCAACAGCTTCCATACACCACGTGCACCTGGAAGCTGGGGCTCTTTGCAGCTCACCCCGACTAGAGCATCAGTGTATGAAATCCACTTTAACATCACCTCTTCCCCTGTGCCCGTGCCAGCCACTGCGATTTCCCACCCCCTGGAGAGCAGCAGTGAGCCCCCGGCCCCCAGCTACCAGGTCAGCACCAGCTGTGCCACAGCTGCTTGCAGCTGTGTGTTGGTGTGGTGTGCAGGGCAGGGGCCAACCATGGGCACACAGGGGCTCTGCACTCACCTGGGCACTGCTGTGTGCACACACACCTACACGTATGCACACAGGCTGACCCCAGCTGGCAGCACTGGCATGGTAAATCCTGTAAAAAGGTAAAAAATTAGCTGCCAATCTAAAACCTCTCTTCCTGCTCAGCACATGCAGTGCTCTCTCTCTCTTGTGCTGTGACAGGGTGTGGGTATGAGCTGCTGACCAGCTGTGGGTCCCAGCATTGGTGGTTTTGGCATGCAGGGAGCTCCCGGAGCTGCTGGGGTAGAAGGCATCCTGTGAAAGGAGAGATGATCATCCCTCATCTTGCTCATCCCACAGACACGCATGTCACTAGCTCTGTGAGCAGCCCCAGGTAAGCTCCGTCCTGACCTTGCCAGGCAGGATTTTGGAAAGAAAACATTCAAGGCTACTGTTGTGCACCCTGTGCCCAGACCACCCACCAGGCCCCCACACTCCACACCCATGAAATCTGGGCAAAATTTACTTCTGGCTGTGCAGTAGTAGGACAGACAGACTCCTGCCATGACCCTGGTGGGTCATTCACCATTCCTGGTACCCTCTTTCCTTGCTGCATTATGCTTGAGGCATGAATATATGTATTAACTACAGAATAATCTTAAGCAAACATTTATCTTGCACAGCAATGGCTGTTGTTAAAGACACCGGGGATGGATGTCTAGGAAAACAAGCCCATTAGAGCACAGCACTGGAAATGAGGACGTCCTCACAATAATTTTTTCCTTGGGTTAACAGTTTCCAAATAGGCAGGTGAAATGGTCTGAGGTGATTAAAGCAATAGAGAAGATTAGTTTTGTTATATGTAATCACCTTTGCTTCTCTTTTATGTGTGGAGTGATTTTCTCAGCAGGATGTGTTATCTATTTTAGGGAATGCTAGTCTTTTTGTTATTCCTTTTTTTTTAATGTAAATCAGCTTTTTAATCTTTTTGTGTCAATTTGATAGACTGTAATAGCAAGTCTGTTTGGTAGTAGATTCCTCCCTTCCCCAAGCACTTCTTTGCCTTTAATTGCCTTAATTGTTCCAATTTGAATAAATCTGGGATCACACCTTGGCTTGTGGAAATTTCCTGCAGATCTGCGGTGTTCTGCACGGAGCCACTCCTTCATGTTTCTCTTCTCTGTCTCTTGGGTGGGATGGCAGGGGATGTGGGGAAGGTGGAAAAGCCAGGTGGTGCCTGATCTTGGCAATGAGAGGGTGCAAGTGCTCCTCTAGGCTGGGCTACATCTTCCTCTCTACTCTATTTCACTGCTGCTCCTACAGCGAGTGGAGACCTCATCCTGCTTCCTGGCTGCCCCCATCTCCTCACAAAGATGAAGTTTTGGGTTAAGTTAGGCAAACCTCAAAACACACATGCTTTTTTTACTGTTGCAACTTCTTCTAGCAATATACACAGTGCGGGAGCACTCGTTTCTGCAGGATTTCCTCTCCCTGTGCCTCAGAGGAAGGCATGGATTTAAAATGCTTATTTTAAGTGACACAAAGCAGTAGCAGCCTTTTTCAACAGTGCTTAGCTCTGTTGCCCTCAGCACTCTTATTTTGGAGGGAGGATGCTCATAGGGGACGTTCCTGTCCGAACCCCTGTGCTGCGCATTGCCTTGGGAAGCTGCAGACCTTGAGCTGTCACTCCACTTTGGATGACAGGCAGAAAGAAGGGAAAGGTGTAATTTGACATCCTTGTGCATTTTGTTGGTGAGCTGAGATAATTTTAGCCTGACAAAAATACATATCTCCATCAATCCCTAGACCTTGGTGGGGCATCCTCACTGAAAGATGCAACGAGGAGATAATGCCTCCATCAGTGCGGGATCTGTTCATGGTGGCGTGTGAGCTGATACAGCCTGTCAGGTACATGACAGGGTGGAGAAGAGCCTGAGAAATTATTTCTTATAGATCACTTGGAAAACAATCCCTAGAGCAGCCCAGATGAGAAGGGCCCCCTTGGGAGCACTGGAAAATGAGCATTCATCTGTCAGGGATGTCTTCAGGAGGTGGAGATGGCTGTGAGCTCCTCCTGTGCTCCTTGACCCAGACAGGGGGAACTCCAGAAGGGGATGGGTCTCTGCATGTGGGGTGTCACCTGCACTGGGGATCTCCAAAATCAGTGAGGAGGTAGAGAGGGGCTTTATTTCCAAGGAAATTGTGCCAAGAGGAGTCAGGCCTCCTTGCTCAGTCTGTCCCCATGACATCCACCCCTCAAGCTGCCAGGACTGGGGGAAGTGCTCTTTTGATGAGGCTGCCACAGGGACACTCAACCAGCTGTGGGGTCACTGCCTGCTTGCATAGAGTGGTTAAATGTTATTGGAGGTAAAGAAGGAAAACGCTAGATGATTACTGTAGAGAAAAAAAGGTTTCAGTAAAGAAAGGAATTAAGGGGAAAATAACAGGTTGACTATTATTAGGGAGGGAGATGCGAAGAGATAACGGGGGGAACAAACATCTAGTACAGTATATTAGACTTGGGTGCGGATGTAAGTATAAAATGCTCCACAAGTCCTGTAATTGAGAAAATCCATCAAATGTCCTGACAGCTGTTCCAGCATTTCCAGAAGCGATAAAACTTGAATTTATTTCACTTCTGGAAAGGGGGCAGTATCACCTTCTGGCGGCTCTAATGAAATGCCATAAAATTTGAGGAAAAACTGTGCTGTAAAGTAATAAAAAAGGGCAGTCGGCAGCGAGTTGTTTGCTGAAACATTGTCGTAGGGGACGTGGCAGGGCGGACCTGCTCCCACTGGTCACAGCACCCAAGCTGGGGGGATGCTCTGAGCCCTGGCCCCATTCCCTGTGGTCACAGTGCTTGCAAGTGGCCACAGCAGAGCTGAGCATGGGTCTTGGTCCTGGTCGGGAGGCACAGAGGCTCCAGAATAACCATTAACTTGTGCCAAGGCTCAGGCAGGGCTGCAGGGGAGCTGGGAGAGGCTTGTGTGGCATCCACCCACTGCTGGCCAGCCACAGCACCTGGGCCCATTCAGAGCAGAGGAGAGCTGCAGAGTGCAAGCACTGAGGAAATTTTCTTAATTTGGGTTTTTTATTAACTGAGTCATTTGGTGACAGGGGAGAAGGTCATTGCTGTTTACCTCCCATGGTAGCTGCTAGGCGATAAGCTTGTTTTCCTATTTAATTCGTTAATTGAAACTAAATTTGTAATACAACATTCAAGTTATTTGAAGGCTCTTGGACTCTCTAATTTAACCCTAATTTGTTGGCAGGAGAGCACACCTTTTGCATACTTTTTTTTTTTTTTTGACTCACCATCATCTCTCATGTAATTACTGAGACAGTTTTCTTCCATTGCCTAATTTCATGTAAATGCCGCAGGCGCCTTGGGAGCCAGTGTTACTACCCCCAGCTGGCAGATATAAGGGATGTAGGTAATATATTTAAACAAGAGTGGGAGGAGACATCTAAAAATAGAAGGGAAGGAAGAGCAGTGCTGACTGTGCAGAGGGACGCCTCCTCCTTCTCACCACTGTCAGGACTGGGCACAGGGGTGACCAGTCACACCTTGTCTTCCCTAGGTGACACAAGGGAAAAGAGGCCAGGAAAGCCGACCAAGAGCTACCAATCTGCTCCCACTTAAAGGTTAGTAATGTAAAATCCTCTGTGCCAGATGAAAAGCTTTGGATGAGGCCATAAGGATGGCTAACACATCCTGGTCATTACAAGCAGTAAAACACTGTGCACCACTGGTTTCTGTCCTGTGAAACCCTGTGCTCAGGCGCTGTGGCCGTGGTCAGTGCTGGGTTTCTACCAGCATCTCCCACTCTTGGACACCTCCTGTGGCTGATGGTCCTTTTGGGGAGTGACTGGGACAACGATATGGCATGAGAAGTCTGTACTCTGGTCAGACTGTGGTTCCCAGTAGCTCAGCTGGAGGATGAATTGTGGGAGTCATGTGGGAGTGAGAGTCTGCTGGAGGGGCCCCAAGTAGAGGGAAGCATTTCACTGCCATTGTGCAGGAGATGCAGCTGCTCGTGCTGTGCAGCATGCTGAGCACCTTACACCACAAATCGGAACATAAAGAAAGAGACAACAAGGTGATCTGTGAAAGGATTATGAAGTTCCTAAGTGGGCTTGTCCTTTCATACACACTGGTGTATATTGGCCAAATTGGAGAGGCTGAGCTCTGCTGATAACCTGTGTGCTTTATTCTGTGTTCTCAGCCCAGGTCCCTGCTGCTTACAGAGGTGTTGAAATGAGCAAGGGAATGACTGTCTTCAGCCCATCACGNCCAGTAGGAATTGCCTGAGCGTTAGGGAGAGGATTTCCCAAAGCTTAGGTGGCAGTGTATTGGAGGCTGATACTAAAATGCCCTCTAGCCAGGCAGAGTGAACCCCTTTGCAGGGAACGGTGCTGGCACTGCACAGGGGGGAGCTCAGCTCATGCCCAGCCATGGGAAGGATTCTTCTGATCAACTCAAAGTCCAGATCTCTACATGAGGGTTCCCATGGCAACCAGGCTGCATAGATAAAGTATTTAAAAATATGGAAGTGATGCTGGTGTGCGAGGCGAATGCAAGAACTTTAGGGCAAGTGACATCTGTCTGTTCCATCCCCATGGATGGGCTGTGGCCCATGCCATTGTCCTGCAGCCTGGCCACTGCCATCTCACCTGGCAAGGCTTCTCCAGGCTGGGAGCAGCCTCTCTGCCCATCATCCTGCCCATCAGCATCGCTGCCCACAGCCTCTGTTGGGACAACCCCTCTCTCCAAATGATTTTCCACACCAAAAACTTCAGGACATGAGGCCGGCCCCTTCTGGCAGTTGCTTCCTTTTCTACCAGTGCTCTTTAGAAAAGAAAGATGGAAAATGCAACTTAAGTGCTGAACAAACCTTCCCCAGGCTTCTGCCTGAAAACATCATTTGTGGAGAAGTTCAAAGTGGTTGCCAATAATTTGGGAGGCAGGGGAACACAGCAAAGAACGCTGCTGATTTGCTTTCATTGTACAGCTGTTGGAAAGCACTGGCTAGTGAAAAGCAAATGCTCTGTGGGAAGTGATCAGTTTAAAGATATTTTGATGGAAAATTTCTAATCCAGTAAAAAGGAGCAATCTGCTTTGACATTGTTTTGTTTCTGACATACTGTTTTACGCAAGGTGTGTGGCTCAGGTGTCACCCTGCTCACTGTGCTAAGGTTATTCTGCCAGCTCCAGCCGTACCCATCCTGTGGTAAACCAAAAAATGCCACTTACAGCAACACAGGATCTTCACTGGGAGTTGCACATTTCAAGCTCAGTGTGGTCATGTCTTTTCCCACCAGTGAACATTAATTTATTGATCCAGCAAATGAGTAATAGTGGCAATGCTAAAGGAAGGCGGTGCCAGCATCAGGGCATCCACAGGGAGGTACAGACGGGCTCTCCAGACACAGTGGATGGAGGTTTAGCAGCACTGCAGTTTCAGCTCCTGTCTTTGGAAAAGAGATATCTCATCTCTGGAATGACTGGGAAGTTAGGGAAGTTGAGTTTTTAACGGCACCCACCATACCTATATCCTCTTTTAGCATTTCAGCTTTGTCTCTAAGGTAAAGAAGAGTGAGGCTCATTAGAGCCCTTTTCCTAATTAGCTGCTGCAAACAGATTTTATTTTATAAATGCCTGAATGTAAAGTTATTTGTGTACCTAATTTCTTTTTTATGTTACATTTATTTTTAAGTGTAATTCACAAAGGCTTCACATTTGTAATTCTTTCAGGGGCATTACAACCAGCGATGCACATTTATTACAACCCCTTAATTTGCTGCATTTTATTTCCATATGCTTTTGAATTGCTATTGAGCTTGTTTCATGCTCTTCTCATTGTTAAATTGTATTTTTTTATTGTACATAAATGGTAAATAATTGATACCTGCCATCTGGTGCTAATCATCCTGCCAGCCCTATATCTCCACCCTGTCCTTTCATTCCTTGCTAGCTCTCCCCATCAGTTCTTCCCCTTTCTTTCCCAATTTTCTCGGCTTCTTCACCCCTTTGCTCCCTGGAGGTGCTTGCAGTGATGTGGTGCCAAGAAATGCGCTGCCCTTCATCTCTGCTCAGTCCAAATACTCCTGACACCTTTCAGGGGAGGCAGTTTCCCTAGGGATAATCAATCTGCCATCCCTGCCCAAGCTCCCCTCATCCTCATGGTCTGTCCAGTGCTATCACCCAGGGACCATGGCAGACCCCTCAGCTGAAGCCACTCTGCCCCAAAAGTGCTGGGCTTTGCAGCATGTCTCCTGTGGTGCCCATGTGCCTCATTGCTTCCTTGCCAGCCTTAGACCCTTGAGAGATCAACACTGAACTGCTGGCCTGGGCTTCTCTCAGTACAGACCAGGCTGGAAAAAAAGCAGCCAGACGTTAGAGATTAATGCAGCAAATCTCCAGTGCTGGTGGCTTCAAAGAGAAGCTGCAAGCCAGAACACTGCCCTGTCACAAAGTTCCTCTGACTCCTGAGATTGCTCAGCAGTGAGTTACATGGGCTATGAACTCTAAAAATCACATTTGCAAAGTATCCAGTTGCCAAAGTAGGGAAAGCCCAGAGCTGCCTAAAACGAGAGTGCTTTCCATGAGCAAAGCCTTTCTTTGTCTTAGCCTGAATGAAATCTTTCTAGACATAAATAAAACCTCTTTGTAGGCAGATCCCTGGGATGGAGAATGTCTGTCTAAATGCTTAAGAGTTCAGCAACCTTGTGAGTAACCAAAAGCAAGGCTTCAGGATGGGGAATACTTGGGAAAATTAGGAGCCAGCATTATTACCAGCCCAGCCGATAGTAACAGCTGGCGCTGTGCAGATATGAGACCATCCGTGCTGAGCTAATTGTTGATAAAATCCTAGGAGTTATAATTAGCCCCTGTGGGACTCCTCATGCCGCTAAAACGAAGCACATGCCTCCCTGTTTGCAGGGAAGAGCTGCAGGGCAGGGGGTGGCCCAGCACCCTCAGGGCACGGGTGCAACCTGGCAGTGCAGACTCTGCTGGGAAGTGCTGCCCTCAAAGGAGGAAAGGCTGGGGGTATTTGAGGGGATTGGGAATGAATGAACCAGAGCCTCCCACCTTTCCACATGATGGCCAGAACAGGCTGGTATAGGACAATATTTCCCTTGCTGGAGCACAAGCCTTCCCACTGCCTCTGCTGCTGCAGGACAAAGAGATTTTGGGATGCTGTAGCTGAGCATCCATCTGTCCATCTGCCTGTCCTGAGCACTGTGTGCAGTGCTCCTCTGCTCTGTGCAGCATCCTGGATGCAGATGTGTAGCTGCAGGTGGTGCCCAGCCCCTCCAGCCCCCCGGCACAGCCCCAGCCGTGTCCCCAAGGGCAGGGCAGAGGTGGCCTCGGTGCCCTGCCGGGGCAGGTGCCACTGGTGCTTCTGCAGGCCATGGATGGGCTTTCTGCCTCTCCCTCAGTCCATGGGTGTGGACAAGCCGGGATGATCCCTGATCCCCACAGCCCCAAAGCTGGCACAGCGCCAGCCCATGGGCACCGCCGGGCATGGGGCTCCGTGGCAGCACAGAGGGCCAGCAAAGGGGCCATGGGTGGCAGAAAGGGACAGCAAAGAAAGGGGCCATGTGCAGCACAGAGGGCCAGCAAAGGGGCCATGGGCAGGAGGGAGGAGAGCAAGGAGAGCAGCAGGAGGCAGCAGAAGGAAGGGAGAAGCTGGGGATGTCTGTGCACAGCGCTGGGGCTCAGAGTGAGCTCTCCGAAGGGCAGGGCACTGCCAGCTGTGGGTCAGAGGCAGCAGCCCCTGTCATGACTTAAAAGATGGAAAGTCAGCTGAAGGCTAAAGGCATCACTCCTGAGGGACTGATGCCTGCAGTGTATTTAGCAAAGAACCATGCTCCTTTCCATACTGCCTCCATTTTAGCACACAGGGAACAGTCCTACTGAACGTGCCTCGAGCAACTAACACCCAGAGAGACACAGACGGGCTTTACTCTGTCCTGAAACCTCCTTTTTGGCGATCTCGCTTCACTGGGGGACCGATCAATCAATAATTAAAACACGGGGTAATTAAAATCTCATGAAAACCTTCTCTGGGTCCTCCAAGTGAAATATATCAGTGTTTCCACTACCTACACTGCTTGTCCTGATTTTGTGACATCCCCCACACGTGGTGATCTGACCACAGTTTCTTGCTGCTATGGAGAGCAGGAGCTGACAGCCTCCAGGAGCACCAGTCGCCAGCGGCTCCCTCCGGATGCATTTCCTTTCTGATGCATTTCCAGCAGTGGTTGCATCATTTGCAGCATGGCTGCGTGTGGGGATGTGCTCATGTGTGTACATGCCAGATTTTGTTTGGGAAACAGGGCGGTTTTAGCTGCTTACATCTACCAGAAACTGGAAACTCTGGGTCCCCTTGAAGCTGAGTAAAGCCCCCACCAGACCTGAACAGAGTCACTGTGAGAGTAAAAAGTGAAATCTCACCATGATAGAGGAAGACTAAAGACATTTTACTGCCAGGTAAAAAGTGACCATTCTAGGAGCTGAACTTGTAACATGGGTCCTTTCTTATGTGTTCATAAATCTAGTGATGACAGTAAAATGGCATTTTTCCTACAAAAAACACAGACCTTTTCCAGGCATCTAAGGGTTAAAACACATCAAGCAGACTTTGAACCCTGAAAGAAAGCCCCTCTGCCCAGGGACTCTTTCCTGGGCGCATTCAGGCCTCTGACACACTCTAGCTAAATGGCATTCATTAGTTCATAGGAATATCTTTAGAGGAAAAAACCTTGTACTGGAGCCAGGTGCTACCAACATGTGATTAATAGCAAGTGGTGGGGTCTGTTCTTGTCAGCCGAGCAGGGGGACGTGGGGGGGGTAGAAAACCCTTCCCAAATGTCCTTGGCACAAACCTCGGCAGCTCTTTCTAAGCTTTTCCTGAAACCTAGCTCACTTGTGGGAATAAAAAATGCTGCTGCATTTTCAGCTGTGCTTATGGGAGCAGGTGAGATGCAGCACTGGCATTCCAAGGTTATCCAAGCGAGCCAGTTCCTGACCATAGCTTTGCCTGGATGCTAACCTTGGCTGCCAGGCCACATCCTCTGGATCCCCCGGGGGAAGGGGCTGCAGAGGGGGGAGCTGTCACCTCCTCCAGCCGGCTGGCCACAAGGGCAGTCCTGCGGGTGGCCCCGGGAGTGGGTCCCTGGGGCTGTGTGCCCTGCAGCCCCCGCATCCCTGCGGGCCACGGCGAAATGAGGAGATTCTGTCATCGCCGGAGCTGCCGGTCCCAGAGCTGGCACGGAGGCTGCTGCCGCGTCCAAATCCTCCCACGCCCCCGGCGAGCTGCGAGGCTGGCACGGCGCTGGCACGGTGCTGGCACGGCACTGGCACGGTGCAGGCACGGCACTGGCACGGTTCTGGCACGGTGCTGTCACGGTGCTGTCACAGTGCTGGCACGGCGCTGGCACGGTTCTGGCACGGTGCTGGCACGGCGCTGGCACGGTGCTGTCACGGCGCCGGCACGGTACTGGCACGGTGCTGGCACGGCGCCGGCACGGTACCCGGTGGCTTCGCGGCGCTCGCAGGGACAGGGGACGTGCCGGCTCACGGGCCTGAATTTTCTCACTTGTGTCTGATGGGCTAATTATTATTGATTGACATTTTTGGAGTTTTTGGGGCACTTTGGGGAAGCGTAGAGTGTGGGAAGAGGAATATGTTGACAACTTTTTCACATAATGCTTTCCAGCCCCCTCATTTTTCAGTCAGCCGTGGAACGCATCCAAATATCTGGGATTTTAATGAAATTAAAAGCAAGCGGACCCAAAATCCCTTGAAAAATAAAACAAGCCATACACAAATTTCTGTTTCTTTCCTCTCCAGCCCCCATACCACAAGGCTGGGATGGATATCCAAGGATGTTTGGTGGTGATCTAGGGAGGAGGTGCCCTGGCCCTTGCTCCCAGCTCCACACCAGGGCAGCTGTCCTGGAGCCATGGCACTGCATGGTGACCCTGCTTGGGTGATCAGGTGGTGTTTGATGAGAGCATCTTTCCCTCCCTCCATGGTCTGCCACCAGATCCTGTGATAAGGACTATTTATGTGGCAGTCCTGCCCACACCAAAAACTGCATGGCATCCTCAATTGTGTTCCAAGGGAAGGTCCAGCATCCCTGTGTGCTGAGCTGGCTTAAGCAGCATTTCAGGAGTTATAGCTGCTGGTGTGTATTTATCCTAAGCCCTGAGTGAAACCCCAGAGGGAGCTGCACCTCAGCACACGCTGCTCAGGATCTCCAGAGGGCTTTAAGCATGTTTGTCACAGGAAAAAAAATATAGCTCTTGATATTAATAAGTAACAGTCTACTTTAGCTTAACTGAACTGCAGCAAGCAATTTGTATGGCATGTGCTGTAACAAAGCAGTTAAAGGTGGTTACAAGGGACCAGCAATCACACACTGCGTGCAGCAGCATCAGCACGTGCAGCCTCCACCTCAGCTGCTGTAAAAAATGCATTCGCACAGGTTTAGCCACCACTGCAAGAGGTAACTCTCGTATTGTGAACAATGAAAACTGTTGTACAGTAAATACCTAACTGGCAAGATGGATTTTAAACAAATTTTCCTTGGAAATGGCAACCCAAGCTGCCTGCATGGGTGGGAGCATTGCTGCTTCCTCAGTGCCGTGGCTGCTGGCGCCAGGCAGAGCCAGCATGGCGACGTCTCCAAAAGATGCTCCCGTTGCGTGCTAGTACTGTGAAGGTACAATCCAGACACAGCTGGAGCTCTGGCTCCTACAAGATATTCAAACCTCAGCCTGCAAACACATACTCTTTCTATTTTCCATGGGCAGCTTGCTTAGCCTTTAGGCTTCCTGGGTTTTGAATTAACTCTGCCTTTTGAGTGGGAGTTTCAAGAAAAAAAAAACCCAGCAGGTTGAAAGCAAAGGAGCCGGCTGTGCTGACTAACCTTTTTGATTTAAGGCAAATGTGGGGAATGCTGAGGGGAGAAGCAAAGCCTGAGCTTTGTGAGCAGTGCGACAGCAGGGCAGCATGCGCTTAAAATGGATCCCAATGCCTGCCGTCCTCAGCTCAACATTATTAATGTTATTTAACCTAAACAAGACCGGACAGGAGGATTTTCCCCCAGCATGGATTAGTGAGTCAGGAGAAAAACGAAATTCAGCAGAAATCCTCTTAGTAATTTTTATCAGGGGTAGATTTTCACATCTGAATCTCAGCTGCCAATTTGCATGGATAATCTTAGATTAGCTTTAGTCCATGGTTCATTTTTTCATTTCCCCCCAAAATAAGCCCACTTTTGCAGAGACAAAGGAGGCGAACAATTCTTTAGGAGAACGGCTGTGACATCTAAATAACAATGATAGAAAAGTCCATCTAAAACCAAGCAGCTCGGCACTTTCGGCTCCCCCCTCCTTGCTATGCATTATTCATGGTAGACAACAGGACCAAATGTGTATGCTCCCTGTGCAATTACCAGGAGAACATATTCAAAGACATATGCTAGTGCCTCTTAGTGAAAGGAGATGTGCAAGTACCCATTATTTACTAGGCACTGTTATAAAATCTGCAAGTTTGACTCCAAGGTTGCAGCTTAATTGACTCCCCCTGGTAGCTCTTGTCATCCATCTAATTCAAGCCATGTGAAAGCCTGGTTGTTGTTTTGTGTGTGTACAATACACTGGCTGCTTTGGCACATGCTGGTGGAAAAAATGTGGTTTGCATCAATTAACCTTTTTTATAGCAAGGAGAGTGGCTGAATGACAGGGCTTCTGAGAAGCGTGTAGAACTTCAGCGTGTCACTCACAGCAAATCGTCACCGAGGTCATCCGTGTTATCATCATGGCTGCCTTTGGCCCTGCTCCCCCAAGCACAGAAGCCTCTATAAGGATCGTCTGCTTGGTTTATTGCCTTCTTGAACCAATAAATATATTTCCTGTGAGAAAACCCTTCTGTGGGATTTATTTAAATGAGCGTCCCCAAATTCATCTCTGCAAACTTCCTTCCTCTTCCTCCCACACTGTTTCTCTCTGCATGCCATAAGCTTTAAGGATCTCTGCACTGATTCCTTTCCATATCCCCTTCCCAGGCAAGCAGTAACCTCTGTGCACATGGAAATAATTTTCCTCTAATCAGCCAGAGCAATCCAGCTCCTTTTCATCCCACAGTGCATCTCCCAAAGATGCATGCCCCTTAGAAATGGTGCACTGAGGGCAGCGGGAGTGCCTGAAAAAGGAAGGACAACAGTTGAACGAAGTTTTGGGAAGATACTACAATACTGTTCCTTACCTAGTCAAATGAACATGATAACCTGCATGGAAACCCCCATCCTAATTCTGAATAGGAACAAATTCAAATAAATAGGTGTATTTTGGAGATGGAATATGCACACTTTTTTTTAAAGCAGTCGCACTCTCTGCAGTGCTTTGGGAGGTAAAGCATCACTTCCAGCTTGCCGAGACTGGGAGGAGGGACAGAGCGGGGATCTGGTGTTCTTTCCACACACAAACCCTTAATGTAGACGTGCTGCAGCACCGCAAAAGGGAATTGACTTCACTGCAAATGAAGCAAGGCCTTAAGTGCTTTGTTGAACAGCAGCCGAGCTCTTTGGTAATGAACAACAGTGACAAAAGAAATAAAGAAGCAAGCCGTGATAGCCCGATGTGGTTGCAGCGGAGTAGCTGTTCCGACGGCTGCTGGCGTGAGATGACATGTGAACACAATCTATCTCCACACGCTGTTGCAGTCTTTCACCAGAGGCTAGTTTAAAAACCTTGAAGACTTGGCAATTAAGAGGACCTCTAATTGAAACAGAACAATGGTAACATTTTAATTGCTGTGCAGCTCCTCTCCAGAGCATCGTGGTCTAGTAGAAATTCAAGGTTTCCACAAGCAGGTTTAAAAGTAGGTTTTTAAAAATCATACAGAAACCATGTCATGTGTGTTTTGCCTCAAGAGCCATTTGACTCCTTGGGGAAGAGATTAGTTACTCCACAACACCAGGGCCACACATCAGGGTAGAAAAGACATGTTGCTTCAGTGGCTGACGTGCCCTGGAAACCTTCTTGCTGGAGGACAGAGACACCAGCTGCAAGTACCAGACAATTTAAAATGCAGTAAAACATGCGCTGGAGCCCAGACTGGAGCTTCCTTTAAAAAAACATTGGCTGATAGTGATTATCAGCTGGACAGGGACAGGGAAAACCCATTGGTGTCCGTGTCATCCAAACTGGGATGGTGGTATCCTGATGTGCCCAAAATGGGGGTGATGCAGAAGTTCAAGTCACATTAAAAAAAAAACAAACAAAAAAAAAAACCAAAAAAAAAAACCAGAACCAGAAGTCTGGATATTCCTTCTCATTACCTGGATTATCCTATTGTTTGCTGGCATTGACACAGGGCTCTTCAAGGAAGGGACATTCATTCCTCCTATAGCTGGGAAAAGAAACACTCCAGGTAGCACTAAGAGTGATAATAAATGGGATTGCAGCAGCAATCTCATCCCAGGGCAGAATGTGGACAGGGGCTCTTCAGGGAAGGAGGGAGATGCTGGAGATGCTGGGAGCTCTGCCAGCTTCCCCTGTGGCAGGTGCCAGGGCCCGTGCTGGGCAGGAGCCGCTGGCAAGTAGATGTTGTAATATATTAATATACTTTTATAATTCCTTTCATTTCCAAGAGCCCCAAGACACGCTGCAGCAGATAATCCTGCTGATTAGCCAAATCAAAGCTTTGTGAGCAAACCCTGCACACTCTTCAGGGAGCTGTGCAACACGAAATCAATGTATTGAAAGAGCACTCTCCACAGCAAGTGCTGCTGATTCACAGCCCTTGTCTGCTTTCCATTTCAGGGTAAGTGACATCCAAGGAACTGTCATGGTGTTGTTTTCCATTATTAATTATCTGCTGGTCCTGGTCTGGATGGCATTTGAGACATGAAAGACACCATTTCTTTCCCAGGAGATGAGAACCAATGCAGAGGGAGAATCAAGGCCAGGAGTGGAGGTTTCTGCTGTGCATCTGTGGGAGACACCTGACCTAGGCTGAAGCAGCAAATGCATGTTAGGAACAAGTCTGCAAAAAATGGTGAGCAGGTGTCTGGCACGACAAGGAGAGGAAACACAGAACAACAGATGAAGAATAAAGGTCTATTCCTCTAACCAGAAGCTGTATGAGGACTCTAAAACCAGTCAAAGCCAAACCCCTCACTGGGAGCTGGGCATTTGCCACTTGTTTTTCAGGAAACCCCAATGTCAGGTGCTCCCACTTGCGGCTGGTTCCCATTGCAGATTTCAAAACTAGGTCTTGGTCCTCCTTGAGGGAAACAACAGTGCTAGGGGAGCAGCACCTGTAGGACCCCTGACACACCCCCCCTTTTCATCACACCTGGGGAGGCTACAGCAGGACTCTTGTTTTCATCCCCCCTGGCCCTGGCAGCATGGAGGCAACCTGACGCTCCGCCGCGGGAAGGACCTATTAGATAATTGACTGCATCCCCTGCCAAGGCAGCAGGTAGTCTCCTGACAGAGGCTGTAACAGATATTAAACATACTGCTCTTGATCTCAGCAAAAAAAGGCCACTGGAGTAATTTTTTCTTTAACCCACTAAGTAAAAGCTTTCTAGCTCATCTTAATAGGTTTTATCAGATGAAAATGGTACATTCATCATGGAAAGGCTTTTCTTTTTTTTCTTCCCCATTAAACTTTCGAAGAAATGTTTTAATTTTTTTAAGCTGTCATTGATTTTTTGTAAGCAAAAATGGACATGTTGAAGCAGAAAAAAAATCCATTTCATTGTAAGCCAATTTTCATTTAGGGGAACATTTCAACATACAATTTCCAATTTGGTCTCGTCACATCCTCCTTGTCCTGCTGTTACACAGGTCAAAACATTACCAGAGACTGATAAAAGTGAAAAAATGTGTGCTTGTTTTAGCAGTAATTGGTACTTTTATATTTGTTTCCAGACAGTTTTGTCTAGCTGCTTTTCTCTTTTTCTGTCAGCCCAAGAGAATAACACCCTCAGGTAGCTGTGTGTTGATACCAGACCCATGATGGGGAGATTTGTTTCTCTCCCATTTCTAAACAAACTCCTCAACCAGACAATGGAGTATGACCTGTATTCAGGTGAGCAGACACCAACACCACCAGCACACCAGCACACGTGATGACCAGAAAGTAACTAATTTCTCTGTTAAAATCAATCCTCTTGCCTGTCCCACACTCCCAAAAGCCTTGGTAGCCTTGGAAGCCTTTCCCTGCTCTCACTTCCCATCTGGGGTTGGGGGGCTTTGGGGTAGATCCCTGTCAGGACCCTGCTCCCCCGTCTCAGAAGCACAAGGTCATGAGCATGGTGAACCGCTCTGCACCTGGATAACATCTGCTGGGCTTCTGAATTTTGCAGCAGCCCCTTGGTGCTGGCAAATACCAGCATTGGTGCCAGTGCTGCACCTTTGAGCCCTGTGCACCTTGTGGCCTCATTAGCCCCAAGTTATGTCCAGCCAGGGCTGTGTACAGGCCAGTCTCCAGCAGCCAGGGCTTCCTGTAGCCAGCTCAGCAGCTCTGCCTGCAGCCTCGGACATGTTTTGCAGTCGTGTCCGTTTGGTACCAGCTGAAGGCAAAGAGGGAAAAGGTGAAAAGCAAGGAAACGGCTCCCGCATTGTTCATCTCCAAAGGAGGGAGGGAAGCTGCTGCTACAGCCCGCAGGGGCACCATCTGTCGTGAGTCAGCAACCAGCCAGATTTACTGCCGATTGATTAAATTAACATTTGTTATAAGCCAGGGAAGGGAGGAAGGGGGGAAGAAATCCTCTTCACTGCTCTTGAATTATTTATGCCCTGGAAGCCTCCGTGCCATGCTCGGGGCAGGCAGCAGCGACATGAGCTGCAAGTCCCCGTGCAGAGGGACAGGCTGGGCTACTGCAGGTCCTCCTGACCTCTGACAAATTACAGCAGCACAGG
>VZTT01013996.1:0-11912 GCA_013400855.1 Buphagus erythrorhynchus | reverse complement strand
AATAATGAAAAATTCTATATGAAAATAGAATCAGAGTATGATTCTTCCACCAGATTTTTGTTTACACAGTGTTATATGCTGACTGAGAATAACCTGATAATTTGTGACAGAACTACCCAATATTTTATATACTTATATTTTTCATTATTTTCATGATTTGTAAGTTTCCAGCATGAGGCTACAGGCAAAACTATAAATTGGGACCAAAAGAAAGATAGATTCATAACTTTCAGTTTCCCAATTGTTTTTTTTTAAAGAAAAAAAAAAAAGAGTGAAGTCTTTAAGTACCTATTTGATTTATTTGTTTGTTCCTCACAGTTATATGCAATTGCGAAAAATTGTTGACCGTTATATTACTCTTATTATTCCATACAAAATATCTGAACATGCTCCTATTAGGCCAAAAAGGAGTGTGCCAATTCTTTCAGTTAAATCATGTTGAGGCGTAGACCTAGCATCAAGTTTGATGTTGAAAATATATATTGACACTTCAGATTCATCATCATTTCATACTGAACAGTGCTACTACTAATCTTTACTTGTTTGTTTGAAGGAGTTTGTCAAAGTCGGGTTTTTAACAACATTGCTTTTATATTGGGTCTGTCTGGAATGGAGTTAACTTCCTTCATAGCCGCCTGTATGGTACTGTGTAATGGTTTTATTGTTCTGTAAATAGAAATTATTATTCTTCCTTATTCAAGATAAAAAAAAACGTTCAAGTGAGAGAAAATGGGAGCTTCTGGGTGCAAAGTAAAGAAGTCTGTCATCTCCTTCCTGCCTCAAGCATTATCCTAGTATTTCTTGCTCTCCTTACACTTGTGTCTGATCACCAACGGTTTAGTGGATTCCTAGCTGCAACAAACCCTACAACATTCTCTCTGAGTCTTTAGGAACAGTATAGCTTTCTATTTCTTGTGAAATTTGACTTGGCATTCAATAGATTTTAATTCTTATGTCTCATAATCTCTGCTTTTACCATTAGCTGTCTGCACGCAGTGTCCCCTTATAGGGTACATCTGAAATGCTTAAAAAGAAAATTAGATTGACTCAATTATTGTCTTCCTGATTAACTCTTATTTAACTGATGTGTTTTCAACCATCCCAACTAGCTCTCTCCAAAACAGATACTGTCCGTACACAACTTGGGGAATATATATTCCTCAAGGTGCTACCAAAACATAACATAGACAATCATGTACATCAGTTTTGGCAATTAACTATCGTATTACAGTACCTCAAAAGGCTTTACAGACCTCATACTACACATACCTGCAATTTATTGGTAAAAATACCACCGTCATGAGCTGCAGCACAATTTTAAAACCATTCAGGACACTTTGAACTGGGAATGTCCCTCCCTGCCTCATCCCCTATACCTTCCCTCTCACACACTCTTAAAATTTAGACTTGGGAACAGCTGCACAAATTCAGTGTGGTGTGAATAAACTAATCTTCTCTAGAAGAAGCCAGCTCTGTGTGTACCAGTCAGTCTGGGCATGCAGTCTTGAAGATAGCAAGAGCTCTAGAATTCTCTTTTCTTCAATAGCAAAGAAAAGCCCTTTCAGCCTGTGTGCCTAATCCACCCTTGTTTTAGAAGGTCTTAAATTAAGAAGAAAGTTTTAGCTTACATAGGAAAACACAGTAAAAATTCTGCAATCGGCTACAAGCAAACAAGTAAAAGAGATTCCGTGTGTCACATCCAGATGTACAACAGAAATATATTTCATAAAAAAAGAAAATAATAGATTTTAAAACATACTTTCATTTACAGAGAAAGGGAATGTCTTTTAAAAACTATTTAAGGGAAGAATTCATTTGTATCAAAATGCCCCCCCAAAATCTGACTTCTTTCATAGGTTTCATTCATGGGAATATTTCTTATTTGAAATTTATCATAATTGTACAAAGTGGAACAAATTTTATTTGAGCAGTCTTAAGTTTTCATATGAAATGAAATCTTAAAAGAAAATATATTCATAACCATACATTAATTCTTTCTTTACTTTCTTTCTTTCTTTACTTTCCCTTCTTTCTCCTTGTTTGATATGGGGTTAGTGAATACACACAGCCTAGGAAAAATGACACATTTATTTTCTTAAAACTCTTCCTCTGGCATTTTAATAACTAACAGTGTTTCTGGATCATGCAGCCTAAAGATGGCACTGAACCTTCCAGCCCTGCAGAATCTGCAGGCAAATCACAAATATAGGTAGGTGAGTACTTCAGTCCTGGGACTTGAATAAAGCACCCCTGTGCTGTGCAAGCTTAAGGTGAGAAGACCAGTATCTTTCATGATTCATCTCACTGTTTGGTCATGCTTGTTGTATTGACACAGTGAAATATTATCACTCTGTAGTGACTTCAAGTTTGATGTTATGGAAGAAAGCAGGTTTTATAGGGGAATGTTGGCTTGAAACCCATATTTATGATTAATAGTCATCATATTTTGGGGGAGCTAAACAAATTGAGAGGAGTGTTGTCAAACCTTGAAAGAGATGCAATTCTATATAAATTGTGTTATACTTCTGCCCTCTGTTTCAGTATTTATCTTCCATAAAAATCTACTCTTCTGCTGCATAAGATTTATTATTATGTATCACCTATTCAGAACTCGTTGAATCAGGGTGCTTTTATTACAGACAAAGGGATGATTTCTTTATTCTGCACATAAACAAGCACTGTGATCAGCAAAGCACTGCATTCTGTACCATCTCTTTCTCTGGCAGGATTTCTGCAGAATCTTTATTTTAAAAACACAACCAAAACTTCAAGAGTCAAATAGGCATCTCACTAAATGGAGAGCTTTACATGCACAAAAAACTGGATTTTAGCACTGCTAAAGAAGCTTGATGGAAAAATATAGAGAGCTGCACAGAGATGTGTAGGTAATGTGGTAAAGCTCACTATTTACCCAGTACTGTAAAGCTTCATGGGAATGAAGCATGGGAACTATGGCATGCAGCAGCCCTTGCAGACTGAGTCTAGAAAAATGACTGACCCCTGGATCCACAGTCTAATCCACATTATATTGCTGGTGGGCAATCAACAGAGCAGCAGCAGAACTGAGACTCTTAAGTGGCACTAATAATAACACTGCAATGAGTTGATCAGTAATTTGCCTTTTGGGTGGCACACGCTTCGAACTCCTGTGAAAGATTCATAGAAGTATTATGAACTGAAGAAGAGGATCATAAAATAGTGTTTGACAGCCAGCATTTAATTTGTCTTTTTTTCTAAGTCTTTTGGAAGAAGAATTACACTAGGAAATTGTAGTCATTAGCAGGGAAGTCACACCTAATAGACATTTGGACTTTTCTGCTCTATAATTGCCATTCTAGACAATAAAGATACTTCATCAGTTCATCAGTTTTGTATTGTTACCAAGAGGAAATCGCTGTTAATGAGTAAAAACGAGAAAGAAGATAAAAATGAGAGGAAGATCAAGAGCTTTGTGCTTTAAAAGTTGAAGGAAGAGGAGCTGGAAAGAACAGCTTCCATTTGCTACCTTAACATTATGAGTCTGGCAAGGAGCTGTCATTCGAGGACTAAAGTGTGAATCTCATCCATATTAGAAAAAATCCAATACTGACAGCATTTACCCTAATCTTGGTGTTAACTGATGCAACCAAGAAATTGGCACCTAGAAAAACTACACCAAGACTACTTTTTAAAGAAGTAAAACTCATTAAAATTCTTCCTTCCCACTACCTTTGTAACTTAAGTAATGTTTTTATATGCAATAAGTCACGTTTTTATGTAAAATCAAGATGTTAAATGTTCACCACCAAGCTTTTGTCAAATGTTCTAAGCAGTGCATCACAAAATAACAGCCTTAACCCAGGGTTATATATTAACTTTGTAAATTATACCCTCCTGCTGAAAAAAAAAACAAAGTCTCCATAGGCCAAAGAGAATATTTACTGAATTCCTTTCAGCAATTTCAAAACTGTATTGGTCCTGCCATTCAGGATGATTCAAAATGATCATTATTTTATGCTTATAAGTAAGACTGCTGCTCTAGATAGACATATAGCAACATATTCCATAGGGACTAATGCTGAAGTAAAGTAAAGCAATGCCAGAATCCTCTTAATATATCAAGGAAAACAAAATAAAGCAATAAAATTAGCACCAACTCTCTTTCCTAGAATGCTTCCCCTTGTAGGTAACGAAAGATATCTTTATTTCGTATTTATTCACTCTTTCTTTTCAGTTTATACATAAGGCAGAGCCATTTAGTTATTTCTCCCTGCAGAGAGCAGGAAAGATACCAGTAGTGATTGCTTTTTGTTAGATTTTGTTAGAAATTCTCCTGAACATCTTAAAAAAATCTTTAATATTTTCTCACTTGCGCTTTCATTAAAAGCAATCTTTTGACAAGGTCAGCATTCTATCAAGCTTTTAAGCCAATGTCTGCTACCTAGAATGACGTGAAGTTTTGTAAGTTCACTTTTTAAATTTATTTTAAGTTCAATATTATAAAGTTTACCATTCTACCTCAAAATATCAGGCAAAAAGATTGTTTGTAGATATCTAAACAAATCTTTGAAGATTCCATTTTTTGTCTCTGGCTTGGTGTCTTAATACCTCCTTGAACCTTTAATTCCTGCGTGTAAGTGCCCCTTTATGACACAGGAATAGTATTAGGTTTTTATCTTTCTACTTTACAAAACAAGCTGCTGTGAACATAAATTAAGACTGCAAACTGACCACTGCTCAGATACTGGAGATCTATAAAATGCACACAGTCAAATAAGATCAGCATGTAAAACAAATACCACACCCTGTCAGCTCTAATCACTTGTTAAATAAGGTGTCCCAGAAAGACTAGCATTTATTCTTCAGTTCAGTGTGAAAAAACCCCTCAAATAAAAATCCACCCAGAAGTTTCTATGCTTTTCAAGGTCAAAAGTTTAAACTTAAGACTCCAAGCCCAAAAAATTCATTTGTACTTAAAAATGGACACCTAGGATTGCTCCTGCTGAACATGTGCCACTGAGACTTTTACCTCTAGCAGAAATAGTGAACAGATTGGAGGAAAAAAGAAAATATCTTTACATGTAGCAAAGATTTGCAGCAGGATATCCTATTCAGCGTCACATATGGCACATGCATTTTCACTGCTGGATATGTTTTATTTGCAGCTCTGATTTCTTCTGCTGTCTCTTTCCCTTTTGAGTTAAAAGTACTTTCATTTTTTTGTGAGCTCTATTCTTAGCCAAGAAGATTTTTCTAACAGAGCATTGAGTGTAGTGGAAGGGAATCGCCCAATGTTGACACATATTCAGGATTGCTTAAGCTTCTGTAACTTAAGTAGGTACATCTAATGGCCTTCTTGTCTTTTTCTTCTAGTTAATTAAACCAGCCTGTTGTGTTCTTGAATGTGGGAAACCTCAAGACAAAATGGTGAGGTAATGGTGCAATATTAAATTTGTGAACTTTTTGTCAGAGTGAGTTTTCTGTAATTTTTCAAACATCAGGAGAATTAATTTACCTCATCCTTGAGCCTGTTTGTTTCCTGCTCATTTTTCCTCAAGAAAACCACATCAGTTCCTCAGTTCCTGCTGTGCTCTGTCCCTGAACTTGTACAATGTATAAATACAAAGAAGTATTTTTCTGTCTGGGGGCAGGGGGGAGAAAGAGCAATATGGCAGGTCCTTTATATCCAATCAAGCACAAGTTGTAACTAAACCTGTCCAAAATCCTGAGATTTCCTTGTCTGAATTGACATTCCACAGACAAACAAACAAAACCTCTCCAAAACCCAGAAATGTTTTCAGACTTGCTTAGATTTTTAGAAGTTTAACTCTTCCATATATATAATTGAGTCAGATTTAATAATGAAAACAGTTAGAACGACAAAAAGATAGTAAGCGTGATTTGTTTCATTCTTTTTAAAATTAAACTCAATTTGATCTTGATATAGATCAAACTAATATTTTTGGTCCCTAACATTTGCATTTATGCTACACGAGCTGCACATGACAAAATTATTCCTTTCTCCTATAGACCAACATCAGCACTGCGACGCCACTCTTTCCCTTCTTCAAGGCCTTTTGCTGAAAACTCTTCAAGCAATTCAAAAATTAGTGTTCTGAATTTGATCAGATACCAGACTCACAACTTACCCTCTGCCTACATACAGATTTTAGAAGTGGTAACTTAAAAAATGTAAGATTTTCATCACAAATCAGGATAAAATCACATGTAGAAGAAGGAGAAGTCAAGGCTGAACAGGTAACTAATTTGCAGTTTTTGAGTTTTGACTATCTACTACTGATACCCGCCTACTGTCATTTGAATTTTAATGAAGCACAACTGCTACACCTAAATATACACCTTCATAAAAGGAAAAACACTATACTAAAAAGTAGCAAGAACAAGTGATGTTTTCTGTGATGAAAGTTATTCTATGTAGTTTGTGTGTCATGAGAAGAAACTCATTTCAATGCATAATTTCGATTTTTTTTTTTTTTTTACTAACCTGTTTTTACTGTGCAGAACCACATTAAAGCCCATTGAGATTCATGAAAAAGTATGGAAAGACCATCTGGTTTTAAACAATGTGGTTAATCCAGAACTTGGTTCTTACATGAGAAAAAGTAAAGAAGTTGACTGATACGTTAGTCTTCTATTGCATAGTTTTGCTTTGCTTTTTTAAATTAACATGCTGAATGTAGTGCTTCAGAGGGTGGAGTAATCGGGGGACTGGAACTGTAGTGTGAAATACATTATGATTTACAAGGTGCTGTTAGGGAAGAAAGAATGATTCATGCTTTCAAAGACTGCCTACTGCATCCACAGAACTATAGCTACAAAGTACTTCTTTGAAAAATTCTCCATTCTCTGTTATATCAGCGACAATTATTGGCATTACAGCAGCACCTACAGGACCCAGTCAAGACTGGAGACCCATCGGGCCAAATGCTTTTCAGGTATGTAATACCTAGTGAAACCGAATAAATAGGCTGGACAGACAGAATGGGAAAAAAGACAGAAGATTTTCAGTTCCTCAAGGACAAGACAGCTAAAGAGCCAAAACAAGAACCCATCTATCCTGACTGCCTTCCACTGGTTCATTAGATCATGTAGCATTAGATCACGTAGCCTCTATTTGACACTTTTTATGATGTTAGGTCACCTAGTCACGTAAATAACACGTATTTAAATACCTTTTTTTTGGCAGATACATTTATATCCATTTGTGCATAGAGAGCTTCAGAGCAACACCTAGTTGTGTGTAGGAATACAATTTCTAAAAGATAGATACAATTGTTTTTCAGATGTATTTTCCAGTTGAAAAGAATCCTTGTGTTTTCCAAAGGGGAACTGAACAACTTATCGAATTTAAGCGATCATCAAATTCATAAAAAGCAGTTTTAAAATTTAGCAGTTTATTTTACATCACTGGAACGTCTCAGGTACTTGAAATGACATGTAGTTGTCACTGTAAAAAAACCAAAACAATATGAATCCCAATAAAACACAAACTCCCATCTGTATTTTGCTTGAGCTGCTGCTGCCAACCTGTATGCACAGACAAGGTATGTGCAAGTTTGTCAATCTTCAAAGGCATGTCTTTGTTTTTATATAAGAAATTATCCCATCTCACACATTCCCAAATTACATATCACTTTAAAAGCTGCTTGACTATCACACAGAGTTTCACTTCTGTTTTTAAGTTTCTCCCTGATCAAATTACTTAGATTGCCCTAGAAAGTAAATGAATTTCTTGCCATTTCTATGATACTGTCCATCAGAATTTGCCCTATGGAAAAGGTCTGTCAAGGAGTTCTGAAACTGACTCTGGAGAAGCACAAAGTTAAATCCCATGTTTACATGGTACACTTCTGTGAAAGGCAATAAGACTGTGCATGGCTTGCCTTCCAATAGCCTCTGAGCAAGTTGAGTCAGCATTCAGGCTGCAGAAAACAAAACAGAAGGTATGTGGACACTGTTAGAGGCCGAGGAAAATTACAGCCAGAAAAATCATTCCTGGGCTGGAGTTTCTCCTGGTTCTCTCAGCTCCATTCCCAGGCAGACAGCTTGTTCAGCTTCAGTTAGGGAGACTTTCTCCCAGGATGATAACTTGGTCAAAACAGAATGGGGTTCATAACATTAACACCTGGCACCAACCGTGGGACTCATCCTGAAGTGCTGTCCCACAGGCGTTCTGTCAATTATCCAATGAGCTACTGTCTTGTCAGCTCTGTGGAACATGCTATAAAAAGTAAGAATCGTGCTCTCAATAAACATCGCTCCTACCATGAGAGGGACCATGTAGCTGTGTCTTATTTCCCCCGCTTCTAAAGGGTTAAATCCTGACCCCGGCAGCTACATTTGGAAGGTTCCACCGATCCACATTTGGAGGACCACCGAGCACTTTGATCTCGGGGACCTTTGCCGACAAGAGCACCAAAGAATTTCGGGGCTCGAAGCCTGTCAAAACTGGGACAGATCCAGCGAGGCTGTTGATAACTGGGGCTGAGGTCAGAGCTAAGCTTGTCTGGCCAGAGCTATGCCAAGAGCAGGCTGAGTAATCCAGAAAACCAGCACACCAGAACCTGGGGCCAGGACCAGAGCCATGACAACAGCCGGCACTAAGAGAGCCATCTGGGAAGATCGTGGACCACCCCCCCCCGACTGCAGCAGGATGGGATTCCGTGGATTCATCGGTTGTTTCCTCCTTCAGAGAGGTAACAGGAGCGATTTTGCTCCAGAGCTACTAGTTGGCTCGCTTTAAGTGGCGAAGAGGCCCCTGGCCTAGTGCTAGGGGGACCGGAGTTCTCTTTGATACGGGAACTCAACATTCCAAAAAGCAGGACACTGTGCTCTCAGCTTTGAGAGGTGCTTTAACGGACTTAGACTGCACAGGAACTTTTAGCTCTCCCAGTCTCCTCATCTGCATAGCGGGGGGAGACGTCTTTCTACCATGGGGGGCACGGGGCCGTCTGCATGCTGGGGCCCCGCAGCCGCCCGTGAGGGCTGCCTCTGTGTATGCCTGGATTCTTGCTGCGAGCAGGGTCGCTGAGTCCGGGCATGCAGGGAAGAGGGCTGGTCCCTGCCCGCCTGCCACCACTGCGGGCGGCAGGGACAGCTGCGCGGCGGTCCCTGGTTCTCCTAGGACCCTGCGGAGCCCACTGGGAGAGAGTGATCTGCCCTCCCTGGCGGCGGCGGGTGGCGATCACTGTCCTCCCTCAGCTGCGCTTCGAGGGGCATCCGCTTCCTCTCCCTCACGGGTCCCGGCGGCCGTGCCTGGGTCCCCTGCGCAGTGCCAACTCCCGCTGTGGTCACTGAGACCTCTGCGCCCTCTTTGCATGCGGGGGGCAGAGCAAGGGTCACTCTTTTTTGACGACATGGTTGCCGCGCTGGCGGTCGCAATTGCTGACAGGATCCTAGCAGTTATGCACGTGGACCGAGAAGCTCTCGCGGCCTCTTCTTCAGCCGCGGAGACCGGGGCAGCGGCTCCTGCGCTAGTGGGACCGCAGTCGCTCGTGTTCTCTGCGGGCGCCGCCCGCGGGGCCGGGGTGGCAATCTGCCTCAGGCGCAGGGTCACACAGTTTGTTCCCCGCTCCCTCGGGGGCGATGCTGCGGGGGGCCTTCCCTGGAGCTGAGGATGTGCAGAAAGCCTCTCCCCGCAGGCGCCTGTGTGCGACATTGCTGGCTCGCCGCTGCTGCCTGTGGGGTCTGCGCGTGTGTTGGCAGGCGCGGGCTCGGAGCCGCTGACGGGAGCGGCAGATGGCCCCGGTCCCGCTGCTGCCCGTGTAGCGCTGAGAGTTGTTGAGCTGGCACAAGCCCGCCTCCACCATGGGCCGGTCCAACTCAACAGCCCCTCCGTGTCTATGGGGGGTGCAGGCTCACAGCCAGCGCCAGCGAGGGCTGCTCCGCCCTCCGAGGCCGGGTCACCCGCCGCTGGGAGTGAGATGTGACCACCCTCCCCAGATCAGGGGGCGATGGCAACTCTTCCCTCATCTACCGAGCCAGCGCCTTCACTCTCAGAGAGAGGGGTGGTGCCGGCCCGCCCTTTTGCGATGACGTCGGATCTCGTGCCGCACACTGCTGAGAGATGTGGGCACCCTCCCCAGAGCAAGGGGTGGTGTTGGCTCCTCCCTCCTCCCTGATGTCAGAGCCTGGCACGTCTGTGTGGCCTGGATCTCGGCACCTTTCTCTGCTCTGGCAGAGGAGGGGCTGCCTTCTCCTTTCCCTTCAGCTTCATCATTCCTTTACCCAGAAGCGATGGTCTTTCCCTCGGGTTCGCTGACCCCATCGCTGATCTTGTCGGCTAGGGGAGACCTGCCTGCCTGTCTGATCTTGGAAGGACCCCTCCCACCAGTCCACCCAACTGATTGCGTCGCTCCCGCCCCGTGCTGACATCAGCAACTGATTTGTCTTCCTTTTGAAAGGGGGAGCAGCCGGGTTTCGGTTCATTCCTGTGGTGCATGGGGAAAGGGAGTTCTGTTTCTGTGCTTGAGACAATCTCTGCAGGAGAATTCCTGACAGCTTGCATGGATGACAGTCAAATGGGAGAAGCTCAGGCTTTCCCTCTGTCTGTTGTTGCCTCAAAGGCAGAACAGCGAGAGTCTAGTGCTGTCTGGAAGGCAGAACAGCGAAATTGGAAAAAAAGAAGAAAGAGATCTAAATAATCCTGTTCTTGTGAATCACTTTTGCCTCGTTTCAGGCTTTGGATGAGACACATCTAGGGTCTTCGCTGGTGACCTGTGAGGTGTCTGCCCTGGCCTGTGGCAGCAGAAGCAGAGTGGTCACTGTTCAGCTTGCATGTTGGCCAACACACCAAACACCAACAGGATGATCCCTCTACATATGGGGAATGAACATCCATCTGCTCGTGGTGGAACTGTTTTTAAGCCAATTAAAATATTGTTAGATAGGTTTCTTGAATTGTATTAGAGATAATAGGTCTGGTGAATGGTGGTGGTTTTTCTTGTCATTGTAATTGACTTTGTAGAGAAGAAAGCACCAGGTTCAAAGATTCTTCCTGGGAATGCTTTCAGGTCTCTCAAATCGTGTTTGTTCTCCTTTGCAAGGGCCCTTCACAGAGATAACAAATACTTCTCCTTTTATCTTTTAAACTGAAAGGGGGACCTGTGGACACTATTAGAGGCCGAGGAAAATTACAGCCAGGAAAATCATTCCTGGGCTGGAGTTTCTCCTGGTTCTCTCAGCTCCATTCCCAGGCAGATAGCTTGTTCAGTTTCAGTTAGAGAGACTTTCTCCCAGGATGATAACTTGATCAAAATAGAATGGAATTAATAACATTAAAATTAACACCTGGTACCAACTGTGGGACTCGTCCTGAAGTGCTGTCCCATGGGCGTTCTCTCAATTATCCAGTGAGCTACTGCCTTGTCTTAGCTCTGCAGAACATACTATAAAAAGCACGAATCGTGCTTTCAATAAACGTCTCTCATACCATGAGAGGGACCATGTAGGTGTGTCTTATTTCTGCCACTTCTAAAGGGTTAAATCCTTAACCCGGCAGCTACAAAGGTATGTGAAAGAAACCTTACAAAGATCACTATCCTCTGATTGTGTGCCAGTTTCAAACAAACCAAGCCCCACATCAGGATCATCTGTGGAGACAGTAAGCAAACTTCTGGGATTTATATAGCAAAGTAGTAGGGACAAGACTCTTCGTCANGTAGTAGGGACAAGACTCTTGGTCAGGCATGAGATATATGACACTGATTACGTAAATGATTATGGTTATATTTAATGCTAACACTTTATCTAAATATTGCCAATACAGTATATAAAATAAGCAGGTCTAAAGGGTTATAATACAAGCAGATTTAGTTAGGAACGTACAAGCCCTTGGCCTTGCAGAATGAACAATTTCAAAGCAATGGAGCATCTGTGTTGCTGCTTTAGGAGTTGTTGGGGGTTGAATTTTC